>JAVFBW010110104.1:0-16392 GCA_034783835.1 Mopalia ciliata | reverse complement strand
GTTTTAGTGTTAATTTGTGGGCAAACTGCTCTGATAGGTTATCACTGTGGGGAGTTTGTATTGACTGTTCAATGCCTGTAGCTTGATGTCCTGATGTTTCCAGGGCTCGACCAGTAGCAAGTAGTTTATCCAATGTAAAATCAGTTTCTCGTAGAGCACGACGGCGCAAACGAGCAGACAGACCGAAGAGGATAATTTGAGATTCTATCTCTCTGTCGACGTCTTGAAAATTACATGATTTTGCTAGCTGTCTCAAACGCGTGTGAAAACATTCCAGAGTTTCCCCCGGCTGTTGTTTAGCATTTCTAAATTTGTTAACTTCAAAGTCTTCGTTTCGTTTTGACTCAAAATAAGCTGTGAGTTTAGATTTAGCAATGTCATAATTATCTTCTGAACCAGTTTCAGGTAACGTACTGAAAACGTCCATAACATCTTCTCCAGCATAGTGTAATAACATTGCTCTTTTACGTTTTGGCTCATGTATGTCCATAGCAACTAAATAGTTCTCGAGTCTAGATACCCATTTGTGCCATCGAAGTCCTAATGAAGTTTGTTCAACACTCATATCAAATTTAGAAATCACAGGGAACGCGGATACCATGTTGTTGATTTGTTGCTGTTGCAACGTCTCGCTCAGGGAGGTAGGCTGTTCATACAGAGGAAACTTGTTTCAAAATTGCTTCCGGGAGTCCGTTGATCATTGCAACAGATTCCAATGAAACGATCCCACCTCGTGGCCAATGTGATATTGTGGGTTAAACATACGAACAAGTTGAACAACACAAAAGCTCTGGGTCAGTTTGCATGGTTGTCTATTCGCATTGTGTGATGTTACACGATCTGGTTTCATACAAAATACAGAACGATGAAATAATGGAACATGGATTGTTCCGATACTACACTACCAAGGCTAGAAGGAAGAATGTTCCGTTTACAAGCCGGAATGTGTATCTCTCTTTTGATGTTTTTAAATAAAAGCCTCGGTAGATGAATGGAATGCAAGGATATGGCAAGCCGTTTTATCACTTCTTCTACGTTTTGCTTTTATTTTACTTATCATGTACAATTCTTTTCCACTTATGTGAAATTCATATTTATTTATGTTTAAAAGATTTTCACTTATGTAAAAAAGAATTTCACATTAGTAAAATACAACTTTATTTTACATATCTAGAATTCTTTTCAACATAAGTAAAATAAAACACCAAAACCTAACTATTTCACATATGTGAAAAAGAATTTCACTTATGTAAAATAAACGTTTATTTTAGATATGTACAAAAGAGTTCCACTTATCAAACAAACTGAGAACTGATTACTCCCCACGGCAAGGGACCGTACCCAACCTTCATTTATGCCCCTATATCGTTTTGTGTAGACTTTCAAGACGAATGCAAAGACGATAGGAATATATTCCACATGCTGCACAAGTTTAGCCTCGACAGGGCACACTCCCGAGTCAATTTAAAAGTAAATTTTCCAGTGTTACCAAGATTACAACAACAACAAAGCAAACGATGAGTGGAGCGCAAACTGCAACAAGTCGGAACCTCCCTTAGCCTACAGTCAACAATACAAAACCATGCATTTTATTATGAAAAATGCCAATTAGGGTAACAAATAAAGAGTGAATATAAATATATTAGGCGAAGGATTTATTCTTATTCAGTACTTTTATTGTAGTCTGCGTCATTTTATGTTCCCGGTCTCAGACGTGTAGTAATGCTCTCTACAGAATCGGTTGCAATTGAAGGCCTATTAAACTATTGTATTTTCCCTCGTTTATTCTTCGCTAGGAAATAACAGATCTTTGCGAAATGCAGAGGGTGAATTTCCTTCTGATCAGATTGTACTTTTTGGGCATCTCATTGCCGCTAGATACAGGCTGTGAGGGAGAAGTCTATAATTGAGGCCGTGGGTGCTTTTATTTTACATATCGTCAAAAGAGTTCCACTCCCCTTTTTATTTTACATTAGTGAAAAGATTTCCACAGATGTTGAATAAAGGCTTATTTTATATGTAAAAAAAAAAGTTACAGATGTCGAATTCTTTTCCACACATGATGAATTCTTTTCCACATATATAAAATTCTTTCCCACATATGTAGAATTAAGTCATTTATTTTCCATATGTGGAAAAGAATGTCACATATGTGCAAAAGAATTCAACATATGTGGAAAAGAATTCAACATATGTAGAATAAAGGTAGAAGTGATAAAACGACTTGCCATACACTTCTGGCTTTATTATCATTTGTTCCAGGCAAAAAATCACGTGACGTTAAAGATAACACGTGGACTGACTGCTTGTACATGACAAGTAACGCGAGAAAGAATGATAAAAGCCAATCGTGCACCTAACTCAAATTGTGCTGAATCAAATTGTATTTATACTTACGTGTCATCAAGTAGTGTTGTACATGTTTAACACTAAGTGGATCGACTATATGCAATTTGATGGTAAACATTTATAAATATGCTGAATCAAACTGAATTAAAGTTTATTGATACTAGCAATGCATCAACATATATTCTTGTAAATGCTTACCTCTGTTACCATCTTTTGATGGTGAGAGTAAATTAAACACTTGATAAGTTGAATTGAATTGAATTGAATTGAAAGTGTTTTAAAACAGCATCCTGTCATCGTGTATTCGTGTAAATTATTTTACCACCGATACTACCATTTAATGGAAGGAATGGATGAATGAGTTGCATTGAATTGACAGTTTATTAATACCAGTACCATCGAGTTACCGAACTGACCTAGAGTTTGAGCAATATATTGATTGATTGGTTGATTGATTGATGGTTTACGCCGTACTTCAAGGAGTTTAACTCATCTGACCGCGGTGTATCTAAACAATAATTGATACAAGCATAGCCGTTAAATGGGAACGTTTCGATAAAGTTGGAAAGTTAATCTTCCCCCAGTGCTGAGTAAAGACAGCATTGCTACTCTCCAAACACACTGCCCATAGCAAGAGGGCTAGAGCAATAGCAGACCGACCAATCGAATTATTACAATTGTTATATATGAACTTCCAAACCACGCATGTTTTTTTGATATTCGTCTTTGGTCATACGTGTTCTACATGTCCATTTAAACGAATTTCCTGTTGGTTTCCTGTTTCACATTCTTTGGAAGAAACCGGATGTATGCTCGTAGTATGATGAATAGCAGGAAACAAGTTCAAGTTTTAAAAAAAGTAGTATATTTTATTGAATAAAAACAACAATCGCCTACTACTCCAACGAAAACAAAACCGTGAGTGTATATTAAATAAAATACTAAGCCACAGGATTTTTTTCGTAATTATTGTCTTCATTTTGATTTTTAGTGTGATATAAAATAGGAAAGCATTAAGAAAAAAAAGAGGAAATGTAGGAGAAAAGAAGGCATAAATGAAACCAAAGTTTCGAAATGTCCCTAAAATAGAAACGCCTAGAAAGTTTTCAAAGAAGCAAAACTTTTTCATTTATCAAATCAAATCTATATTTTCATATATTCATAAAAGAAAATTGGGAACTACTCAAATGATAATTATATAGGTAATTGAGTTCCAAGCCATGATATATTTAATATAAAACCAAACGATACTTTTGGAGTGGATAATTCAAGCTCGTGACGCCTCGTGTAACCGCGTGGCAGGAGACGAGAGATCGGCCACTCACAACACAGCCAAGTGCGTTGATAAATGGCGCCGCCCCTCGAAATTTAGTCGACACATGTCTGTTATTAGATACGAGCTCATTTTGTTGACTTGTTTACGGAAGTTACAATACAAAGTCCCCACTCGTAAATCCTAGAGAAAAATTGACGAAAAATAGGTACTTATTATCGACCTAGTTCTTTTAAAATCCGGAATGTACATGTATACCTATAATGTTTCACGCGCTCGTCGCATGAAACCATTCACCATGAATCCGGAACTGATGTAGTTTAATCTGGTATTCACCCAAATGTTTATACTTATGTCTATCTAGATCACTTATAGTAAGATAAGAAACTTGCAGTAATTCGGAATCTCCTCCTTCTGTTATCGACGGGAGCAATTACATCGCAGCCGATCATTGTATAGAAAAACAAAACTTTAGACCTCCTTATATTATCATCACGCCGGCATCTATTTCCGGTATTTTGTTTTCCTCGAAAACAGCCGATTTCTTAGAAATAAAGGTTGTGTGTTTTTAATGTAATTTAAACTGCGGATGTACTGCGATTTCGATAAGCGGTAAGCGATGGATTTGTTTTTCAGTCACGCAGCCTTTACATTTCCCGTTGTTATAGAACTTATATTACCTCTTAATACAACTTCCAAAATCGGCATCACCTGGCAATTTGATTTTTCTGTGTTAATGTCCATGGTGCATAATTTGTATCATTTTGTGATTATATAATAATTGGGTATATGCAGTTTTAATTTATATGTTATGTTGTAAGATAATATTTTCGTATTTCATGAACACGCATGTAGATCAATTTATGTTTTGCTGACGGAACGATGAACGTTTTTACAGTATAAATTGCTCACTGAATTTACAGCATATACTCTAAATACCATATATACTATACACAAGCTGAAGAATTGAAAAATTCATGAACATTATGGAAACGCTTCACATCTTGGTTGTTTGTGCTAGTGTTTATTATTGTAGAAATACACCGCCGTCATTTAAGCGAAAAACTCTTAAGCACGGCGTAAAACACCAATCAATCAATCAATCAATCTCAAGCAAACGATGAAGAATCGTCTCTGTACCTTTTTTCCACTGTGACCAATCAGTCAATGTGATAGAAGAAAGGCCAAAAAGGAAATTTAGGGAAGTGTTTGTTGTATTTCCTTGTTGTCATGCATACTTTAAAAAGAATAAATCATGATTTTTTAAAAAATAATCTACTTGCAGTGGGAAAATACTTACAAAATATAGGGTGTTTTGTTTACGCCCTCCCCTCCCCCCCTCCCCCCCTCCCCCCCAAGCTTCTTGTGAACAAAACGTTTCCTTATTATAAAGATGTTATATGAGAATTAAACAAACAACCGGAAATACTTTTAAAACAGTAGGCAGAGAGGCCGCACAACAAACATAATGGTCTTCTTGTTGTTTATTCGTCCCCAACCAGAGTTATTTCCCGGACAGCCACCAGCGAGTTGGTCGTGTTCGGTTTTCCTCGTTGAGCGCCATTTCACATTTACATCAATTAAAATAATATGTATACAAAAAAACTGGTGAGTGTTTTTTAAAATTATTTCAGCGTAAGAGGAAGTTTGTTGTCTGATAACATATAGTTAACTTATTGTACACTTCGACACAGATGATTGTATAAAAATATAGTAAGTGCATGTACCCTTCAACACAGATGATTGTGGAAAAATATAGTAATTGTACCCCTCAACACAGATGGTTGTATAAAAATATAGTAATTGTACGACCGAATTCGATAGGACGTAAGACTATTTTCCTTAGTCGCGAGTTCGATTCTCCTGCAAGTCTCCTGTTAGCCTGGTATTTTCATTAAGAACTGGTGTAGTTTAATCTGGAAACCAGAGATAACATATCCCTACATGGCGGCTCAAACCCATTGGCAACTCATTTATCAATGAGAGAGGTCAAGCGTACCCAAAATATGTAGATATACCTTTTAATATAAATAATATAACCCAGCAGCTCGCAGACATGGTTTTTGTATTCAGCATGACCTAAACCTCAGAAAACTGAATGAATGGCTTCCTTTAAACAAACAAACCCTTGTTCTTCACTTCTAGTAAATTAATTCAATATGCATAACACGATGTGACCGCGGGCAAATTCCACGGCACCACGTTCACATGATAGGTGTGAATGAAAGCCCCCTAGCTTATGACAATTCACACATGGAAATCTTGCAGTCATTTTATAATGACTTTTTGTTTCATTTATTTCATCAGTTTACGTGAACTAGTGCTGCACGAAGGTGGAACGTGTTCTGGCCAAATTGGCTCTGGGCGCCATATTGTTATTTCCTTTATCAGGGATAATGCAAATAAATTTTTTCCTACGGGCCGTGGCTTTGCTGATATATGAACAGAACACAGGATTATTTATTTCGTCCAATTTGTTGTGCAACAAAACAGAGAGAAAACTTTATCATGTTTTTTTTCCAGATCTTTTCGTCGAATTTATTTTATGCAATCCGTCACAAACATGACAAACGTGACAAACGTGACACACTGTACACTTACACGGCTTCCAGCTTTATAACTCACCTCCCGGTTTCTTCGGTCGGGTTTTAAACCGTAATTGAAGCGGAATAAAAGTAAAAAGTCGTTTTCTACTCATCAACCATACTATATATATAAATATATATATAAGTAGTTTGTAACATTATCTGTCTGGTGCTTGCTTTTACACTGAAAGTCACTTATATTTGTCGGTTATGAAAGTCAAATTTGTGGCCTTTTCATGCCACATTTGGTGAAGTTGCGACACTTTGTTTGTTTGTTTTGGTGGTTTTTTACCGTCTTACTCAGGGGTATTCAATGAAATGAAGACGGATTATCAAATTCACACGGTTCTTTCTTAGAAACCGGTGGACACTCGAGAGGAAACCTGGTATAAAGCACCCCGTGATTGCCGGCGTTGTATTAGTACATCTCCTGATGACCGAACCTGTGTACATCAAAGTGGTATTAATATAGGCTGACACTCTAAACGATAGACCATGGCCGAGGGACTGGTATCACGTTAGGTGTCTTAGGTAGTTATATCACTTTAAGTATCTTAAGTGGCGATGTCCTTTTGAATATTTTAGGTAGTGATGTCACCTTGAGTATCTTAGGTGGGGATGTTCCTTTGAGTATATACTAGTGATGTCACTGAGTTTCTTAGGTGGTGATGTCACCTTGATTATCTTAGGAAGTGATTTCACTTTGAGTATCTTTACTAGTGATGTCACCTTGAGTATCTTAAGTAGTGGTGTCCAGCAGTTATATTACTTTGAGTATCTAAGATAGTAATGTCACTTTTAGTATTTTAGGTAATTATGTCACTTTGAGTAGCTTGATTAGTAATATTATTGTGAGTATCTTAGATAGTGATTTCCTTTTGCCTATCTTAAGTAGTGATATCACTTTGCCTATCTTAAGTAGTGATATCACTTTGAGTATCTTAAGTAGTAATCTCACTTTGAGTATCTCAAGTAGTGGTGTCACTTTGAGTATCTTAAGTAGTGGTGTCACTTTGAGTATCTTAAGTAGTGATGTCCCTTTGAGTATCTTAAGTAGTGATATCACTTTGAGTATCTTAAGTAGTGATATAACTTTGAGTATCTTAAGTAGTGATGTCACTTTGAGTATCTGAAGTAGTGATGTCACTTTGAGTATCTTAAGTAGTGATATCACTTTGAGTATCTTAAGTAGTGATATCACTTTGAGTATCTTAAGTAGTGATGCCACACTTTGAGTATCTTAAGTAGTGATATCACTTTGAGTATCTTAAGCAGTGATATCACTTTGAGTATCTTAAGTAGTGATGCCACTTTGAGTATCTTAAGTAGTGATGTCACTTTGAGTATCTTAAGTAGTGATGTCACTTTGAGTATCTTAAGTAGTGATATGACTTTGAGTATCTTAAGTAGTGATGTCACTTTGAGTATCTTAAGTAGTGATATCACTTTGAGTATCTTATCACACTCCTATATTTTATATTGGCAGACTGGTGATAAGCCACGTAACCATGTTTGTGAAAATAAATTGAATTGTGGTCCTGTGCAAAACGTGTAAGACAATATATACACTGACCTTATAAATATACTAAAATGAGACACTCTGGACGTTTTATTGTTTATATTTGGTGGCATCTGTATTTATTGTAAACGTGGAAATGGGATGCACGGCTTTCATACTCTGACCTTGTCATTGTGCCCCAGATTGCTCTTAACCCCGAAGCGCTTTGACATGCTGATGGTTGGCCTATGTTGGATATATCATCCCGTAAAACAAAGACCAATAGACATAAAACAAATCAACAGTTAATTGAATCAAAACAAGGCTCTTCAAATTTTTACCGATACACACATGTAGTCTAATTTACTTATTGCCCACTCCCCGTCAGACACACTCAGTATAAACAATACTCCATTTTGTGTACTTAATAATTTATGACGTAAAATTAATCCGGTTTTGTTGAGGCAAGGGCCTTGTGGCATTCTTTTTGTTTTTAATCGTCTTTAAAGGAATACAGAACCACATTTCATTTTTGAAGGGCTGGGTGTCCCCAGTATGCTAGTAGGTTAATTAACTTACTGTTATGATGTATTCCGTACTCAATATACTCAAGTTTATGGAATACTCAGTCCCCAGTATACTAAAGGGTTAATTAACTTACAGTGATGATGTATTCCGTACTCAATATACTCAATTTTATGAAATATTAAGTCCCCAGTATACTAAAGGGTTAATTAACTTACTGTTATGATGTATTCCGTACTCAATATACTCAATTTTATGGAATATTAAGTCCCCAGTATACTAAAGGGTTAATTAACTTACTGTTATGATGTATTTCGTACTCAATATACTCAATTTATGGAATACTCAGACCTCGGTATACTAAAGGGTTAATTAACTTACTGTTATGATGTATTTCGTACTCAATATACTCTGGAAAGTTTATGGAATATTCAGTCCCCAACATGCTCAGATGTCCTGACCCCAAAAACTCACACCTTTTGGGTTTATTACGGTACATTGATTTTATTTGTTTTTTGTCCCACATTGCCTACTTTAATACTTCGAATGCATCTTATTATTATTTGTTTTTTTTGAACTAGCTCAGTGCAAAACTAGGCAAAGTATTAACATATTATCCTACGATTTATTATCATAAATTATTTTAAACAATTCTTTAATTACTGGATTCTGTTATGTAACAGATCTAATCTATACGCTGAAGAGCAGTCGTGTATATAGTGCACACCGAATTAAGCAAAGAATAATTAATAAATTAATATTTATCAATTCGATGAAATCAGTCACCTATAGCATCTTTTTTTAAAAAACGGTATGAGCAGTATGGTTGGCATATGCACTGTCACACGCTGTCATGTATAATTCCTTCCATTTAAAGGGAAATGGAAATGCAATACACGTATTCAATAATAATTAGGTCGGCCTATCGCATAACCTACATACGGGTAACTCATTGGAAAGCTGCTGCCAAATGATGACGTTGACCGATGCACGGTAATTTTTTATTGCTGGCTTAATGATGGCGGGTGCATGTAACTTCCATTTGCAAAGCTGTGGCCAGTTTATTGAGAATTAAACATCATATATCTCCAAGCAACTGACTCAATGGATTAAAATTATTCCGGTTAATCGAGATAAATACAATAATGCTTTTTCTTAAAATTGTTGACTTTAAAAGTCAATTTGCGATAGTTTTCACAGTTGTTCTCAAATTTTCCAGTAACAAATGACCTTTGGCAAGGAAAGCATATTTAGCTAGATATAATCTCGTAAACGCAGTTTTTGTCGACCTAGTGGGATTATACGTTCAAGGTATTTCTCTTTGCCGTGGGGTTCTACAGCTATCTGTTCGTCCAGTGGAAATGTCAACTAGATAAATAATTTGTAAAATTTGATCCGAGCCAGTCTGTAAGGTAGACCTACATCAAGATAGCCACGTGACAGAACGCTCTTAGTTGAAACTGATATATTTAATTTCTATCAGCAGGTTTTTATGTTAAAATAATATATTTGACATAAATGAATCCAACATCCAATTTTCAATCATTTCTAGAAATTTATAGCCTAATATTTTTGCACTCTGGTAGAATGTTGGAATAGCTCTATTTACTGAGCATTGTCTGAACGTCGATGTTTAGAGAGAGCAACTGATGTTATAATATTAATATAAAGCTCCCGGCAAACATCATCTACTTAGAGACTTGGGACCGGTTGCTCGAAGCGCTATTTAATTTAATCCTGTATTAGATGACGTCACCCCATGCTGTAGGTCTATCTCTAACCCGGTATTAGCGATTTAATCTGGTGTTAGCGGCTGATCGTCTTCCGAGAAACTGGTCCCTGGGGTAAGTTGCTCGAATTGCGCTATTACATTTAATCCGATAGTGGTTTAGAGAAAGACCCTCAACATTGAATAACGTTGTCCAATTGCAGATTAAATTTACTACCACTTCGCGCAATCGGCAACTCAAGACTTACGTTTAGCCGGTGTTAGCGATTTAACTCGGTGTAAGCCACTAATCGTCATGCGAACCGCTGGACAAAAGGACCCAGTCACACGATTTTTAAACAGACCGGCTCTTCTAGACGGACGCCCACCGGCTAAGAGCGCGCTGTCGGAAGAGCAGCAATACTGACTTTACTTAGCACTGGGGGAAGATTAACTTCCAACCGATTATCAAAACGCTTCACATTTGATGGTTGTGCTAGTGTCAATTATTTTTTAAAAACACCGTTGTCATATATATGAAATACCCTTAAGCACGGCGTGAAACGCCAATTAACCCATCATCAATCATCTTTCAGACAAACAATATATGCGTCTATATGCCGTTATTATTGCATCACTGGACTTGTAAGTTTTATGAATACCCTTTCTACAATGACTATGAGTATAATTTACAAAACAACAGCTACCCGAGTCTAGTTATCTACCTGTAATTAGTCACCTAATTGGAAGGTTAATTAATTAGTTTTATGGGAGAATTCGAACGATTTACTCCCTTTTGCCTGAAGATCTTTCACATATTTTCGCATTAAGGGCATGATATTGATATTAAAGGGTCAGCGAGTACAAATTTGATATTTAGCCGGTATTATTTACAACTTACCCATTTAATATTTTAATAGCAGTACGTCGGTAATTGAAATTATAAACTTAAATTTATAGGTGAAATAGGGTCATATCGCATTTATATAAAATTCGCATACCAGTTAACCATGCATAATCTGAGAAAAATTGTTTAAACTTATTCCTTTTCACTTAAAAAATGTAAAATATGGAATTATATCTAAAGATGCCTATATGCACCTTTTGCTCATAGTGACACTAAAGTTAACCCACTATTAGATGACGTCACGTCACGTAGTAGGTGAATCTATAATCTGAATTAATGTTTCAGTAAAAGGGGACGTTTCACAAAGCGACCTTAGCTTACGCAAAACATAAATACTATGACGACCGGTGCTAAAAACATTGTGTTGCCATGACGTTCAGCGTAAGCTAAGATGGTCTGTTTCGCAACGTTAACGCGAAGCGTAATTACCGTGACGATCAGTACTGGAGGCAGAATGTGGCCATGGCAGTCACGTTCATCGTAAACTATTATCGCTTTGTGTATAACTGGACCCTGGACCCTGCGTAATAGTGACGTCATCGGTCAGTCAGTCTGAGCACTACCAAATGAGTCTTAAACTATAGACGAGTTCGAACATTTTTGGACATTGGATTTGACACAATGACACAAATAACATGGCATGGATTGTCCGCCGTAGAAGTAAATAAGTAAATTGGTTTTTAAAAGAAAATAGGAGTCAACCACGCGTTAACATAACATTAAAAGTGTTGAGTACTGAATAATTGTTTGTGTCTTTGTTGTGTCCTGCCTGTCAAGTCAATCTGATATTAATGTGTGTCCGCTCTTTTCAGGCATTGCAGACTTTGGTGTCCAGTTGAGAGATCGGGGTTAAACGCCAAAAAGTATATTTTGTTGTTGTTTACACATGACGGCGTTTCAGCCTAATGTTTGAAAGAAAACAACACCCGACGCCTCTGGCAAACAAAGTGAAGACATGCAGTCACACGACAATCACAAACAAAACAAAGTTTTGAGAGCACCAGGGCAACATGAAGCTTGTAGATCTAACTGCACGCGGGTCATAGCTCTACGTAACTAGTCTATTCAGGTTACAGTGTGCAGAATTTTCCAAACCATAATTAATTGTGTAAAAACCATTTAAGGATAAAATATTGTAGGCCTACCATTTAAAATTCAGTTTTTGTCTAGGGAAAATCATGGGTAACGAATGTCGGACCTGGGCCAGTCGTGCAGACGTTTCCAGACCAAACAACAGGCAGCTTTATTGCACCTTCTTTTGTATTTTTGGTGTTACTTTGAGAAAACGTCCTTGACCGTAGCTCCAGAAATGTACGAGACATGTTCGATACTTTGCGCGCATGGCCTATAAAGATTAAAACAATGGCGATATCTGTTCTTTGTGAATGTACATCGTGCGAGCCTTAGTAAAAGTATGCATTGAGCAAAATGCTTCAGATATTTGGGATGCTTTAGTGACGTATCAACGTCATTCACGCTAACCAAGTGACCTTAATATCTAAAATAAATATCTAATTAGTCTCCGAAAGGTTAACATTTCGAGTTTCGAATGACGCAAGTTTGTCTGGCTTTCAAGACGCGGAATGTTCGTGCTGTCAGATTTGGATGGCCATTATTTTTATAACAGAGCGAAATTAAAGTTTTAAGATTTCTTTAGTTGAGCTCTATTGGTTAACATATAGACGCAATACCTATTAGTATACGAAATGGCAACCCAATACGTACACAAACAGATCTAAATTTGAGTTATAAAATCATTATATTAGGTATTAAAAGTCATGTCTTGGATTTTTGTTACAAAGTTTGTCAAAGTTTATGCTGGGGTTTTGTGCTCATTCGAACCATACGTGGGTAAAAAGAAGAAGAAAAAAAAAAAATTAAAAAAAAAAAAAAAAATACATGTACGCAATAGCATTCTACCCTCAGCCAGAGAATAACAGTAATAAGTAAAGAAAATAAATAAAGTCAAATACTAAATATATCTTTAGTCAAGCAAAATCACAAGTCGTTCTGCTTTGAGTGCTGAGCCTGTTATCCAGAGACCAGAGTTCGAATCCCAGTGGATGCAAGCCAAATCCCATTTCTCCTCTGTTAAAGATATAAAGTTATGCAAAGATAACCGATTTATCATTTTACTATAATATTAATTATATATCGTTTCTTCAGCTTAACCAGCAAAGCGGAAAGGTCAAAGGGTAATACAGACACTCTACTGTCGTACTATCTTACAATCAACAGTCCCCTGGTAGGCTATTATTTTTAGACAAGTACATTTTGGTAAAAATAGCTCAGGTCAATTTTCGGCATCTCCTTTGAAGATTTTTTAGGGGATAATTCTTACCACGCCAGTCACTCAAGGCTTGACTTGCTTTTGTTTGTGGTAAATTTACCGTGTCGACTTTCGTCAGATCAACATCTCCATCCTTTTATTGTTTTTTTACCTACATACTTGGTGTCTTGAGACAAGGTTCTGCCAATCACAGCTCTTTTGACATTTTCCGATAGTCGTAAATAGCGGACTTTTTAATGGTTGTAGGTGACGTTACGGCTATTGATCTTAATTAAATAATTGTTTTTATTCTCGCTGTAAACCAAGCCTTTATTCATGACTTAAAGAAAAACAAAAAACAAAAAAAACAAAAAAAAACGATACAACTAAGTCTCAGCCTCCCAAAGCCAACGGATGACGTGCAGTTGCATAGCTCCGGGCATTGGGCTTGGCTTTGTTTTCATTGGGTAATATTGCCAATCCGCTAAGCTTTGATTGGTTGTAAAATTAGTCCACGCACGGGGAGGATGAAAAAAGGTTAAAAAAGTAAAGTCAAAGCTTCTGAACTTTTTATGACACGTTTGTTTATAGAGCATGTCATATGTGTTTAATAAATAATGTGAAAACGTTCTGGTGTGTGCACTGACATTATTGGATAAAACATAGAAGGCTAAATTGGGAAAAGTTAACCTTTTTGACAGGGATTCATTGCCGATGATGTTAAATGGTGCGTTACCTACCAGAAAATGTAGACAAGAAAGCGTTGGGAATACACACTGTTAGAACTAAGATGTTAATAAGACCGGGAGGTTGAGTGGTCCCTGTATAGTGCCGTCGAAGCGGTAACTAGCTTTTAAGTTCCATTCCCCGACGGGTTTCAGCCTGACAAATTTTCTGAACTAGAAGTTGTTAAAACTAATAAAAGGCCAAAATGACGTAAATACTTACATACATGTACAAGGAAACGTAGTTGTTTAATGTAGAATTAAACGTTTTCATATTGTTGGAAAGTTAAGACAGCATTGCTACTCCACAAACAAACAGCCCTTAGACAGATGACATTTCTCTCATGTCACGACGAGGCGGGACTAAAGGGTGAGGATGCCCACCTCGAAGCCTCTGACGACACAAAAAGACAAAACTAATCGAAGTCAAGACACCACAAACAGATCGGCTTATTCTTGTCTCTTCGCTAAAAAAAAAAAAATGCACCATGGCAACAGAAAACTCTCCCTCTACCACACGCTAAAGGTATCACTATCAAGCTAAGTATAATGCTTGGGACACAATGATGGCTTAAAGCGCACAGTTATTCGTCAATTGGAACTTTACGGGCTAATCGTTTTCCGTTATAAATGTGTATTCTATAAAGCGATTTTAAACTTTTTTCAGTCAGCTGCAATTACTAGAAGAAACAACCTTTATTCAAAGCGATTTTATGTCAAAAATATAGATCCTCAAACTGAGGAAGCCGGAGAATTGGTGTGTGTGTGTGTGTGCTCTGTGACACACCCGCCCACCCTCATCCCATGGTTCCCACAACGACTACACTGATTTGCATAACGTCACAAATAAGGGGTGGGAGGAAAAAACAATTAGGGCGCCGTAGCCCCCCCCCCCCCTTATTTGTGACGTCATGCAGTTCAGTGTGGTCAAGGTGGGAACCATGGGGTGGGGGTTTGTTTCTCTCACAGCTAAGGGGCAATGGGAAGCCGATCTGTTTGTGGTGTCTGTATTGTATCCTGTTATTGTCCTGTATTTATCCTGTCTTGTCTTCAATTGTTGCCAGTGATGTCTAGGGTGGTTTCCTTCACCCATTGGGCTGGCACCGTATTCTATTTAGACGATACCGATTTTTAGACTAAAGGTCTTCTTCGTCTGCTTCTCCGAAAGCATTTTGACATCATGTTGAACGCTATCATTATCATATTTTTTCTTTTTTTTTTACTTCAGGATTCTAAATTATTTATGATGCATCATAATCGCTAGAAAAAACGACCCTCACAAATGTCGCACACAAAATACATCCTCTTCGTTCGGCTGTAGCTTCACTACTAAGGGAATTGAAGGACATGGGTTGGTTAAATGGTCCAGAGTGTTTACCTACATCATCTTATGCGGTGGGCGTATTGTGATGTCATTGGGTGCCAAAGACACTGCAGAATGGTCGTAACACCAGTCTTGACCTCGCGTAATGACTCACAGAATGCTGCAATGACGCAGACAGCTGTCGCCACGACTTCCTGACACTGTACAAAGCCACAGAACGCTGCGCAAAGCGGTCGTGACACTGAACAATGCTGTCCATCGACGCTGCAACAGAAGGTCGCAGGTCGCCATAGTGACGCCCTGGGGCGCCTTCGTGATGGCGTCGTAACGCCGCACTGCTCCGCAACGAAGCCGCAGAACGCCGTTGTAAAAGGCATCATAATGCCGCACGGCACCGCAGTACGCAGACGTGGCGCATGTGGACGGGTGGTTGGGTGAGCGAGTGAAAGGGGACGCCACTGCCGGTGTCTGGTGCAGTGCGGTCGTGGCAGAGGTCTACGAAGACCCTCGCCTTAGCAGTCGGTTACATGCTACCCTCCTTCCTGTCCAGGCTTATGAGTCCATTTCACACTCGGTCTTTGCTGATTGGTTTGCTCAGCGATGCTCTGATGGGTCATCACCACATTCCCTTGGGTCAACAGCGCCGCTCCCATCCATAAATGCTGTGACGGTCTGTCAACCACCCATGGTGGCGATCTGTAGGGAAGGGAGATCATTGCTCATTGTTATAACCCCATACATCTCGTCCACTCTCGCAAGAGTGCACTGCGCACGAAGCATCAATTCTCCTCAATCGTTGTTCCCTGTTACCCATACGCTGCGCAATACATGGTAATCAACAACCGTTCCTTAAAACGTAATAGCAAATGCCAACCCAACAACCCGGAGGTCCACGTTCAAGAGCGGCGCCATCTATAATCTCATTTTATTTCTGCCCTTTCACACAGCAGCACAAATGTCTATAATTTAATTTTTTTCTGCCCTTTCAGGCAGCAACACAAATGTCCACAGCGCCATCTATAATGTCATTTTTTCTGCCCTTTCACGAACCGCGAAGGCGTAACAGAATAACACAACGAAGAAGTTAATTTCCCTGTTGGTTGAGCTCGAGTCCTCTCGAGTCTTGTTAGTCCAATAGCACAAAGGAATATAAGCGCTAAATACAAAAATTTAACATTTTACAGAAGTTAATACTTTAAACAGTCTAAAAAGGTTTATGTTGTTTATAA
>JAVFBW010110028.1:0-16396 GCA_034783835.1 Mopalia ciliata | reverse complement strand
TTCATAAATGCACATTTGCCTACGTATCCACTTACACATGTATGTATGTGTTCTGTTTCAAACTTGTAGGCCTACTCTATGATCCAACTAAAGGCCACAGCCACTGTTTTGTCGAGTTCATTAATGTAAATTGCTCATGCTGAGTCTGTTGTTGCCTGTATGTTGAGGTCATTCGAAAGATTTTAAAATCAGCAGCACCTCGACCGAGGATCAGAAGTCAGACATCTTAACGACTGAGCCACGGGGCACTCACGCGTATGTGTATGTAGTTAAATACAAATAACAATGATATAGAATAACTTTGTGTTTTAGGGTATTATGCTTATTTGACGCCGTGCGCTACAAAACAACCAGAAAATATTAAGTATTTTGTCTAGTTCTTAGTGTAGACAAAATACCTATGTGTAGGACAAAATGTCAGTATTGAGAGTATATAAACAAACAAAACTATATAGAAAAATAATAAATTAAGTCATTCATACTGAATAAATGTCTGCGTCTGCTCTAAACTTGTCGTTTGTATTTCTCCGCCTTCCTAGAGGGAGTTTCTTGTGAACCGTGTCCCCATCACCCTCTCCCTCGCCCTCAGTTGCTGTCTCCTCCTGTTCGGACTCCTCGTCGTCGGGTGACTCCTTCAATAAATGCACAAATCTATAATACATATAGTAAAATAATCCATTTATTAATATTGAGTTATGTCACAATTAGCCGAAAAAAGTTACAAAATGTAGTTGGTGAAAGAAAAGAGAATATATGTATGCCTATGACCTAAGATTATTACTAGCAAAGACATTGTGTTTTAGATTTTCTTTTAAAGTTTCATAACTATTCCTATTTATTAAAACAATTCCAGCAGACCTATACTTACATGCCTAATTAAGTCATCGAATTGCGTCATAGCTCGATGCAAGGCAATTTGAACATCTTTCCGAGGAGATGGTCTCAAGCCAGTATCAATTCGAGGTCCTAAAATAGCAAAACTTTGCTTCAGCTCATGTTTAATTGTGTAAGAATAGAACTATCTCTCACAGCCTAACAAGTTTACACAAAGAAATAATTGATGTCAGTCTTGTTTCATGTTTTCGGTTTTTTTTTACACACTATATTAACAGTATTTATTTTATTATTTTTTTCAGAATTATAGAAAATTACAGAAATGTTATGCAAGTTTATACCCTAGACCACACAGCCAATCGGCCTTTTACCAAGCTAGAAGGCTACCAAGCTTGCCGAGAGTTCTCATATTAACTCAGAATTACTATACAGCCATCACTGACCTTGTTCGCCAGTTCCAAGTCGAGGCAATCTGAGATGGTCCTGCAAACGATCCCCCTTTCTCAACCCTAGTTTCGGAGTCACACCTTTGAGTGTCTTGATCACTTGACAAGAGCCCTGTTAATATACATGAACCAAAAGTTAAACCAAAACAATACATATATAAACTGTATGTGTATGTTACACCAGTTGATTGAATAAATGTTTGGGGCCGGTTGTTCAAAACACCGTTATCTTTTAATGTGCCGTTATCTCCACTTTAACGGTACGTTATCTTTAATGGCTTGCTAGACTGTTGCTGAAAACTTCGTTATCTTTAAAGTTACCTTATCTTTCCGTTAACTTTAACGAAGGTAGATAGGGTCTATTATCTTGCTAACGGACCAATTAACAGTATCCAAAATGGCGTTGATAGTACAACCGAATGCAGCATTTATGCTTAATACCCGTTGGAGGAAAGCTAGAGAGTACAGGGAAATCAATTTGAACATGAACAATCAACAGCTTTATCAGCTACAAGTTCCGACAAGATTCACTTGATTTTTTAGTTGACTTACTGAAGGAAGATTTAACAAGAGATGCAAATAGAAATAATGCTTTGAGTGTTGAAACACAGGTGCTCGTCGCATTGCGATTTTTGGCTAGTGGTAGTTTTTTGCAAGTCATTTGAGACACAGTAGGGCTTGACAAACTAGGCCTACAGTGTCTAGATGTGTGTTAAAAGTCTGTACAGCTCTAGTAAACAAACGTGATCAATTCATTTCATGGCCAATGCGTGAGGACGTGAAACTTCGTATAAAGAGGGGGTTTGATGAACTTGGACGGTTCCCAAATGTCATTGGATGTATCAATGGAACACATGTATGGATAGTCTCGCTAAACCAGACTTTTCGCGTGAACTTCGATCACGGCTACAGAGTCTGCTATCGGCACATAATAAACACTACAGAGAGAAAATGGCCGCGATAGGGTCCTATTATCGTACAGTTAGTTTTATGATAGGATAATTATTAAATATATTTTAAACATTCAATCGAACCCAAAACCTATCAACTTTGAACAACCGGGCCCAGGTTAACAAAGGCTCTGTTCTGTCACGGGTGTGACCGTGTCAGCTATAGGCCTTGATATAATATGATGGGAAATTTAAGTTAGTAAGGGAGGTAATTTAATCTTTACAAGGCGGTCCTCTGATGTCACAACATTCGGAATAGTGGAGCTATTGAAATGACGTCACAGATATTTACCCGATGTGATGTTATCAAAACAACCACGCCTACTTTGACGTCAGAGGAATCCAATGCCTTTGATGAAGGCGGTGTAGCACATATTCGAGTTGTCTTAGTTCAATCGACACTGTGGCAAATAATTTAGATAACCAAATAAGTAAATATGTCTAGCAACCCCGGACGAAGTGTTGGGAACAGCTTTTGAACTCCGCTGACAGAATAATTTGTATTTAATAGGAATATGAAAATAAATCAAATCTATATGTAATAAGATATACTTACTGATTTAACAATGTATATCCAATCAGAATCTAAACTATCTCTTACAATAACAGCACTTCGTCTGTAATGTGATGAAAAGAAATATGATATACACTAGGCACAAGATAGGACTTCAAAAGAAGGGGACATGACAAAAAAGGTTCAATTCATAGAATACAATTTATCAGGTCAAGTTTCTCTGCACATATAATCATTGAATAGCATAGATAGATACATAAGATAAATTACCCAACAAAGTAGTTATCTCATTATCAGTTCAGAATCAACCCGTCGAAAGATGCATCAAAATATGTTTGATATTTGGAATAAATGAAATTTGTATACTAACAATCTGTGAACACTTACTTGAAAAAATGAAGTAGACACTGTTCTGGATGTTCCAGCAATCTTTCCACTGGCCAATGCTTCATAAACTCCAATTGGCTATAAGGGTCAAATCAATACAGAGGTAATAATTAGATTTAAAGAAGTTTTGAGAACTACAATGGGTGTTTTGGAACCCACTGCAGGCAGGTATCCTCCTTAACATTGCGATAATTCAATAATAAAAATGATAAAACTTCATTTTAAGATCATATTAACTTTAAACTAATTATTTCAAGAAACTTAGTATAGGTAGGTTGATGAAACTTACGCCGCAAATCTGACATGATCTGGCAGCTGGTCCGGTCCAGTTCCACTCATGAAGATATCAAAGAAGTCGTCCCGACCAATGGTCAGTAACTGAACGTTTTCTTGTGTTGTTACAGTAGCTGTTCGACGAGAGTGATGCAATAAAGCCAATTCCTAAAAGAGTAATTATATTACAAGGTTCTGTTAATGTTAACATACCGTTGAAATAATTAATTATGACACTTTTAAATACAAACGAAATTATGATACTACAATTTTTTTTTTTTTTTTTTTAATCATCCTCATTTCCCTGAAGATCAGTTCAGTGATCATAACATGGAGTGACTTTAACGATAAGCAATGATTCTGGTACAGGCAAATTCACATCAACAGATTTCGAAAAACAGTATTATTAACTAGCAATATGACAACTACGACGTTAGGCCTAGTGAAACTTAATGCAAGTAAAACTGTGCTATACTATAGCTTTGCGTGAAGACACAATTAAATGGCACTTTTAACTTCAAAACGGCAGATTGCTGACAGGAGTACTTATCGTACAAGTACCTGACAAATAAAAACAATCAGAGCTGGGTTTACATAACATCCATTTTGTCTGTTATAAATTGAAAAGTATCGACCTATGATATAGCACACATACACAATACAGCCGATCCGACAATGTTCAAAACCACATATACCTGTACCATTAGATGCAATGTTGTAAATGTCTCGGACTTTTCAGTTGTATTTCAAACTATTGTACAACAAGAAGAACATAAGGTAACCTCATCGACAGCGCACTAAGTATATACTGTTCAACTCAACTCAAGTCAACCCTTACAGCAAGTTATATAGTAAGAAACATGATAGCCCAGCACCCTGGAGTTACAATGAAGAGTATTGTAAACAACAAATCGTAGCGCATTAATCACTAGTCATTGATTGGGTCAATGCATATGTTGTTATTGATCAAACCCATTATATAAATTAAAGACCGGAACGATTCACATGGATAAGTGGCTATTAAACATGAATGCACACTATCTGTAAATCTAAACAAATGTATTATAGAAGGAACTAACTATGAATAAATTCTTGAAGAGTAGGTTTTCCTTGATGGTAATCTAGGTAATTGAATTGAATTGAATTTATTTATTCACCATTAAATATAACAATTAAAAATAAGAGGCATCAGCTCAAACGAAGAAGTTTGTGACACACATAACAATATTGCCTTACCCCAAAGCTCATCCCCTTTCGCATGATCGTTGCCGTCCTTGTCACGGATTCTCCAGTCTTCGGGTCCTTCACTAAGATGGTAACAACCGCTGTGAGCAGAATGATAATAACATTATGTGTAATCCATATTTTGAAATCTGAGGAGAACATGAAGATCGTGTACCACCTTAGCCCATTTAAACAATATAAGAGAATTTATATATACTAGTATATAAAATATTAACACAATTACTTAAATACTGCCGTTTATCCACAATGGTTGTGAGTCACGTTGTGTAATCAACGAGATATCACGTGAGAACATTCCGGTTTCGGTTAAACTTTACCTTTCCTTGTAGTTTTAACATCACAAGGTATAGCTAAATGCTGATAATTCCGCCGTCCAGTCAAAAAACTGTAACAAATGCAAATCAAAGTACTACCCTAAACGACCAGTGTTTCGCGGATGTACCCGGAAGTCAATTATAATCGAATGAGACAAACATTGGCGTATTCAAATTGGCTTGATTGTACACAATATACCTCATTAACATATCTATTGGTCAACCAATTGTATGATATATTACAATACCTTGTCCGGATAAGATGAAATAGAAATTCTCTGCCAAATGACCTTGTCGTATAATCTGACGCTTTGCAGTAACTCTAAAAAAAATAAAAATAAACAAAGCTGAATACTAGCGAAAAATATTCCCTGGCTAGTGGTATGCACAAATCAACATAACATAAAGAGAGGTTATTTCTCATTATCACACAAGTTCACCGGAAGCAAGTTTTTTTTTGCGATCTTCATTTGGATGACCAACAGAGGTCCTTAGAGAGTGTGCCAAATTAGCAAACTGCTTATGATAAAGAACTTGTCTCTCATAGGACTTTTAATCTACGAGCCTTTTACCGACGCTTGGCTATAGATATTAACTGTCAGACGTATATAAGTATACGGTCTTTACTTACTGGGTTGGAAAACAAATGATTAAAAAATTGTAATGTCCAAGAGGAAAATTAACTCGTTTGTGATAAAACCGCTATCTAGAAATCTGGTTAAACAATTTCCAATTATTTTGCCTATGTTATGTAAAATTAGTCCACAAGCGAAATATTACCACAGGTGAACATAATCGCTCTACTGATGGCAAATTATATGCCCATAAATGTTTACATCAACATCAGTTAACCCGATTGTAGGTCGGTAGCATATCAGACAACCATTGATACGAAATACTTAAGTAAAATTCACAATTCTAAACAACTGTTGCAAACTATTATGAAACAAATGACGGAGATTAATCTATTTCCTACCTTAGTCCAGTCAAGTTCTCGAAATACATATCCCTAGCAATTTTAATTCCCTCCAAAACCGGCGTTTATTTATCTTAATATTTACTACATTAAATTAACAAGTAAATAAAAATAATATTGACCAGTGCCGCGGCAACGGTTGATGGGAACATCGTGTTGCCCTGGTGCTTTTCGGCTAAGGGCCAGCGACAAGTCCATTTGTTTCGTTGTGTATCTGTACAGAACACTGTCAATATATTTTCTTTGTTTGTTATAAGTGACGTTGAGTCTCGTTTCCTTCTCTTGGGCCGGCTAGCCCTCGTTAAATTAGATAATCTTATGGCTTGGAACTCAAATCAAACAAAAAAAAGTATCTACATAATTTTTGTTTAAATTCATTAAAAAAATCCAGCATTTAACAGATAGAAATCCAATGGCAATCATTCCTTAAGCACCTCAACGAAAATCGTAAAAAAAAACCCAAAAGAAAAAAAAGAAAAAAAAAAGAACTTGTTATCTGATTTATTTTACAAACAGTGTTTAATAAAGGTCACATACCTGTTTGTTTACTGCGATAGATCGCATGTCGTAGTATAGTAGCCGCTGCTGCGGATTGGTATACTTCCTATGGAGCGAATACGGGATTTTTTAAATAATTGATTTTCTAATTTGGATGATACTTGGCTTATGTGTAAGCGTGTGATGTTCTTTTTTTTATATTAAAATGAGAAATTGTTAACGCGTCACAATTGTTTTAAAGACGGGGAATTCCTTTTCATTTAAGATACATTTAGCTGGCGAGATAATTAACGCTCAAGTGTTTAATTTTACTAATTTTACACACAATTCGACACACAAAAAAAAAATATAGAAGACAAAATTAAAACAGTGGACCATTAAGACAAAAAAAAAAATTATTTTGAAAAATCTCACATTCGTTGCGATATTATTCTCACGTTTCATATGCGAATTGAAAATCCCTCGTTGGTGTTTGCCAGTGAATAGCCATATTGAAGAAATCTCAGTTTGTATGCGGCTTTGTTGACAATCAATAAAACTCTCCGGCTGCTGTGTAACGCTTTCAGGAGGCAAAAGTTAAGCCAGTGACAGACAACCAGTTTAATCGTAAAATTCAATTCACTAGGTATATGGCGCAACTGTCGCTCTGCACGAAAATAATGTAACACACTATTTTTTATGTGATAAAAATTCTTCTGATTCTTCTTTTGGGCGACAGTCGCGTTGCAGTCGCCTGTTCTCTAGCGTTATATTATGACGTTGTTCGTTTGTATTGTAACGTCAGTGTCTATTAGTCTTAACAAATCAATCAATGTTAAATCATAGGATATATTTCGGCTTTATGTGACGTTGCATTTATTTGGTGTCCTTGGCAACATGTGTCGAATAATGTTAAGATATTTCGCGCAATATTTCCAAGGACGTCATATTGTTTCATATTGTCTTATGTACAGTCAAAAAATGAGATACCATTACATTGTAGAAGCCGCCTCAATTCGTTTGTCTGAATACAGGCTAAAAGAACATTATCAAGGCTCGAAGAAGAGTTAATATTTAAACCGGCTTAACTTTCGCCCACTTTTCTTAATTATGACATAACCACGTAAAAAACAATCAGCATTGCCTAATCGTTTGACATTTTACAAATAATGTTGTAAAGAAAAGCTTTACAGTTAATATACCTTATATGAGATCACTGTTAATATTTTCCTAAGGCTTAACCGTTAAAAAAAAATTAGTCAGTACCTTTGAAAAAAAAATCCTTTCTTTGGCTAGTTTTCACTAAAGCTGTCTTTCGTATATACTTACGTTGCGAACCAGGCAACTTTGCACAGTTTTTCCTGCATGTGTAATGGATATTCAGCAAAGGATCTTAGACTTCGAAGACCGTACATCGCCTGAAAGGTGTTCATTTAAAATGACATTAAATTTTCATCAGAAGAATTTGCAACCAACGTATGATCAAATATACATGTACGCAATTCGGCTCGACTGAATGATCAATGAGTGTTACCCTAAAAATTAATTTCACCTCTGATTATCAATTATTTAGTTATGCAGCCGTTGAGATATCAACACGCGTCGGGCTAATGAAACCTGTCACTTCGAAATAATTGAAACAAAACAACTGACGATTTGATCTATTAATATATTTATGTTAATTACTATATATCATATATCAATTGATAAAGTCTCCCACCAAGCTTAAAATTAGAAACAAAGCTGTACCGCCAGACACGCATAAGTTATATCCTCACACAACAAATTATAAAGGTCAATGTTGCAAAGTTATATTTGACTACATGTGCATAGGTCATATGTAGGCCTAAGACACAGTGGCGACAGAGACACAAAGCGTTGGATCGAACATCCTTTCGGCCATTAACTTTCTACACCAACATTATGGCATTCAATCTCCACTGTGCAATATTCGTAAATAGTATTTCAAAGATGAATTAGAATGTAGAAATCAAAAGTTTCTTAATGTGTGCATTGCAATATATAAATCTAGGGCGGTTGCTCACCACTGACGCTTCGTGGGGCTGTGCACTAACCCTAACCCTAGCTGAGGTCGCTTTATGAAACTATCCCAAACCCGTTTGGCCTCAATGAAATAAAAGTAACCTCATAAGAAAAAAAATTGCTTGTTGGGCAACGTCAAGTAACAGTCCGTGAATTTACTTTATAATTGACCAACTGGCTCTAGAAGCCAATTTTTCAAAGCGGATTATCGTTAAACCCTTGTTGTATGACGTCTCGTCACAATATGATGTTTATATGACGTTCAAGGATTTAACTAAGGATTGGCAGGATTCGTTAAGGATTCACAGGGGTATCGATCCACGTACATGTAGCGGCTGATATACAATAGTAGTATCCTATAAGCAACCCAGCCCCTTCAAGATACAACATGACTTTATTCGAAATATGACGACAAATAACGCACGCTCTTTAATTGTTTCGCGGAGAAATAGTCTACAGCGTGATATAGAAGGCTTGACGCAAAACAATTTGCGCTTTAATTATATTTTCCAGGGAAAATTACGCTTTGTATTGTACGCCGAAGTCATCTCTACTGTGAGTCATGCTACGTTAATGTTAACTTCAACAGCCATTCAGCCTTCTTTTTGGAGCCTTCCTAAAAAGAATACAAACTAACAGCTATCAGGTTTTTTCGAATTGTATGTTTGTATTTACTGGAGAAAGGCCCGAGGAAGACGGTCGGAAGCTTATTTACTTGGATAGCTCAAAAGTTCAAGTCTCAATTTTTCAAGATAAATCTGTCTTGGATGACATAGTAACCCCTAGGTGAAATTAATATTATCAGCAATTTAATGTTGACTTTATTGTATCATACAGAACACTTAGACTATCGCTTTGGTTAAATTGCTGAACTTTGGCGGCTTCACCGAAACCGTTCTTTCCTTTATATATATAACTATTTTTAAATGTATACCATGGATTTGGTTATTACATACATACAGATTACTAACGTCCGTTTCGTTTTTGATTTTAAGGTATGTGTGTAGACAATAAGCTTATGTGATAATCATTTTCAATTACTGTTCGTACCTAATTCAATAGGTTCGTATTTCATAAGACAGATTCAATATATTACCCTAACGTTTGTATATGTTCGGAGGAGATCGCAATCTGGACGGCACAAAATACATTACCGCCCGTTTCTACTTACAATTCGCATTTGTTCAAAGGAAATTATTTCAGATAGCCGACTTGGTATATCGACCGTTTCAATTTATTTCGTTCAAAGGCTCACGTTTCAGTTTTAAGCTAATTAAGTTAACCGTTTTTCTTACTGGTTGCAAATATTCGTGTGAGCGTATTACAGACAGCAAAGAATTAATATTGATCGTCTGCAATTGTCGTTTTTGTTTTTGTTTAGGTTGTTGCGTTTCAAAGTCCCACAAATTACACATTTAATTAACCAATCAAACTCACCGTTTGTATTTGCTCCGGCGAGCGCATTTCAGAAGGTAGGCTTAAAATATACTTCACCTCACTACTCAAATTGATCTGTAACAGGAAATATGTTTGGTACATGAATTAAGGCATACATATCTATCTTTTCAAAGGGTTCGATACTCAAATACATTTTTAAATGTCAGAAAGACAAGTTGGCCAAGTATCATGATTGTTTCGCTTCTGAACTAAACTTATTTTGAGTTGAAAGTTTATGTTCAGCGTTTAACATAGGATTTGACCAAATATGTATAACAATAAAGTTGCAAAAGCTTCTCTAAAACCTATTGTTTCACTTACTTCTACTTTGGCTTTAAAGTAATTTGGGTCGAAATGAAGACCCGAGTTTTTCAGATTTTCATAGCTGTACTCCTTCACCAGATTGGAAAATGCTGATCCTGAATCGTCTGTTAGTTTGTCTCTGAGAAAGAAATTGGTCAGTTATAATAGAAGGAAAAAAAGATACATCGATAAACCATGCCACAACATCAACATAAATAATCAAAATAATAAATATATATTATATTGTGCGACCTAAAAAAAAAAAAAAATTTTATCAAATAATAATTTAAACAATATGCCAGAATTAAACTAATTAACGATTAATCAAACCATATATCATCTACTTGTTATAACAATAGATTTCCTGATGACCCACTTTTTGATAATGGACGTTGCCCATTTGATGACTGTGGCAACCATCCTGACAGCGTGGCGGAATCGATCCTTTGCCTGTAAAATAAATAGAGAACATTCAAATAGCATCATATTTGAAACACAGCCAAGGACACGGACTACCACCGTAAAGTTTAACATAATGAAACATTTATAACTTATTTTGATTTACAGTGATGCCATGTTGATGGGTACATGTGGATGAAAAATCTCAAAAATCTAGTAAGGTAAAATTTGGTTTCGTTTATGATATATTCTGCTACAATCTAATTGAAAATAGGTGCACCACGCTCCGGGACAGGTTTTGGAGTTACAATATGTGTGTGAAGGTAATTTCACCCTCTGCAATACATGGGCTGGATGTTTTCGATTGGAAAGTCTTATACAGTACGTTACCCGGACGTCATCAAGCTAAAGCGTTTTCCTTAATAAAGGAGTGTGCAGTTTCTATAAATAGATACGTAGAGAAACTTCATATCAATATAGTATTAGAATAGCTGTGTGTACGACAATAGAGCGCAATAATAACCTTTATTAGCGGTTTATTGACAACGAATTTCTGATCTATCTATAATTGCAGCCCTCAATAGCAGCGATACAATCAACAGTTAAGAGTGGTATAATTGGTATTTTTGGCCAAATGTCTGCCGTTCCATCTGGGGCTGCTTTCACAAAGCATTTTCTAACGTACGTCAAAATAATAAATTTCATATTTTCACCAGCTGTCTTGATTTTGGTTTTAAAGAATTACAAGTAATTATTACTTACTGTCATTGCTAGCATAATGCGTGAATATTAAATATTTAAATGCAAAATTGAAAAATTTGAAAGCCCCTAAACATTTTGAATGAAGTATAAAACTGCTTTGTGGAATCGTTATAAATCGTTATCCCATAACGCGGTAAGACGACCGAGTTCTCTCCCCAGGTGGTCTGGAGGCACGTGTGTTGCTTTCTACAATTGCAAAGATCTATGAAATACATGAAGACCTACATTATACTGTAAGTCAATTAACATCTGACACGATGTCTCGAAAACCAACTACAGTAGAAAAGGGTGAATCAATAAAGTAACAAAAGGTAAACAGGGAATTGTCAGATGCCAAAGTGATTTGAGAAATAACGAATGACTATTGATTCGCAACCATCGGATATGCTAATCCCAGTGTGGAACTTCCAGGCATAACATCCGGGTAAATCACCCAGAACATTTTGTTATCGTTTCGCTTTTATTTCTTCAAACACGATAGGAAATGATTAGTAGGCTACCATTAGCTTATTGAACCGTTGTCACAAACTATAGTAAAATAACATGAGTAAGGTTCAAATAAAAGCCAACAGCTCTAAAGATATCGTATTTCTGTGAATAGCGAAACTGGTTTACACTATAATTAATGCACCGAAATTTAAGTAATTTGAATACAAATACTACAATTATTTTAGACAACAGTGTATTCGTGTTTTTCATCAATACATTTACAAACTGGCACTATTTTATGTTTGTTTTATAATAATATCTTCTTTCTCTAAAAGATCAGTAAAATCACCGATTTTCAAAAAAAAAAAGTGTTTTAGAGATCGGAAAAAGCAAAAATAGAGTGACGCTGAGGTTTTCGTTGAGTAGCCTATGTGCTTTGAACCAGAAACGTGCTGCATTTGGGCAAAATCAAATGTCGCGCAATATCTTAGATTAGATTTTTTAAATGACATAGTTAAATTGACCTACACTACTTATACGTTGTCTACATGCATTGTCACGGGGTGTTGAGGAAGTTGACTTCCATACAGTTGCGACCTATGACGACATCCTGGAACAGTTTCAACTACAAATATTCTAGATTTCCCCACCAGAATGCATATCATAAATTACCACACTATATCATTAACTGAAATTAACATGACTTCCGGTTATATATCCTTTTTTCTCCCTGAAGCATCTTTGTTATCCAAAACCAATGCTAGATATTCTCTGGCATTTCCAGAAACAAAAGACATTTTATCTTTTGAGAAACTTGTTGATATAGTAATAGCTCGCGCACTTGGTGTAACAACTTATCCGGGGTTTTGGGTAAGACGTTTCAAACGTTTGTGTTTCTAATATTGATGCCAATACACACACGGCTTCAAGTAGAATCGTGAACATCAATAACATCGATATATCTTACCAATTAAGTTTATAAAAAACAGGCGATGCATTTTTAAAACAATGAAGAACGAATCTCGGTCTATCCTATTCAGCCATAAGTGTTATAGACTTGGATTTGGTTTTGTTAACACTGCGTAAAGACATATGATCAGCTATGAGCACCATATCAACTAATATTTTTTAACAAAACAGATCTCAATGAGTTATAACTGTGGTTGAATATATTCCTCTACAAAACCATTCATTTCAAGCCTTTTAATAGGTTGTGTAAAGAAAAGAAAAAGTCCTTTGTGCGAATGAACATTACCATACGTCCTGAAGATATGAGAGGTGAAAAACACACACACAACAGCACCATACACAAAAATGATCACATATGAATAAACAAATGAACACCAACAAGTGTTCGTTGGAAAAGAGTTTCATACTTTAGCCTTTCTCTCAAGTTGAATTATTTTCCGAATTTGGGACAGTCGAAATGGAGGCAGTGTCTTGTTTGGGACGGACTGTTTCTGGGCGATGTGTTTCCATCTCCGTGTACCAAGTCTGCGTGGTTCTTCCTGAAGACCCGTTGACACTCCGAACAAACTACTCTTTGTATTTCCGCGGAACAATCTTTCTTTTAGTTGGAATTTGGTTTTAGCCGGAACATCCTTGTGACCACTCTTGCTATGTCCACCAAGCACAAGTAAGGTTTTGCGAGCGGCTTCTAGGAAAACGGTAGCATGACGTTTGTCTCGTGAAGTCCCCGCCATTGTAATGCTTTCTCCGCATTCCGAGCCAGTATTTGAGGACATTGTTAACTTCCCGGCTTATTCTCAATGAGGGTCTTAAGATGTAAAATCCTCTTGTGTCGCTACAAATCTCCCACTGCTTTCTCCCATTGAAGTCTGAAGTGATTTGCTGGCACGGTTAGCACAGCAGTTAAACATTTTACTTCAGGTGAACTGTTCTCGATAGCTGGTTGTCTCGATCGATCATCGACTAAGAGACATTCTCTCCATACTGTGTCCTGTGTACACTCCTATTTGCCTCGTTTATAACTACCTGGTCAACAGTATCGCATCAATTAACACAGACATTAAGCACCGCTTTGCTTCATTAGTGATAAATCAGCTACAAGCTATAAATGTGTTCTATTTTGGTTACAGCTAATACACAATTATTCAATTAACTTCACTTCCCAGAATATTGGGTTCACACAGACTGAGCTTAATTTTATAACACCTAACGCTTGATGGATTTTAACCAAGATTGATATGAGGATTTGTTGGCATCATATATATGCACGAAACTATTTCGTCCCTTGAAAAATACACGTCTTTGTTTGCTTGTTTGTTTTTGTTGTTTTTGTACATTTGCTGAGCAAATAATGTATTGGAAAAGCTCATCCTTGATATGGATTTGATTATTTTAAATACTCAAGGAGGTAATGATCATAGGTATGTGCAATCATTAAGATGTACAACTCTCAACCCAATCCATGTTTTATAATAGAGGTTATTTTCAACGCCCATATGATCAAAAAGCAAGATATGGATGGGTTTGGTTTGAGCTCAGTCAGTTCCCAGTTTGAGCATCGTTATGCAGCTATAATATATATTGATGTTAAACACATTGATGTTTAACAAGTATTTTGGAAACCACTCTGAAACCATTCGGATACATTTCGACGATAGAATTCCTCCATTAGGTTTATTTTGATATCGATATTATGATTTCAAATTGATCAGTTGGACTTTAACAGTACGAAGCGCTCTTTAACCACTAACACATATTTACTGACATTATTTGTTGCACCATAACATGGATGAGAACTGAACGCTCTGAGCCATACGAATTAAGATATCCGTCCCGTATTAGAGAACTGAACCCTCTGAGACATAAGAATGGAGCTATCCGTTACGTATTAGAGAGCTGAATGAACCCTATGAGACATAAAAAATGAGCTATCCGTCCCATATTAGAGAACTGAACCCTATGAGACATAAGAAATGAGCTTTCCGTCCCGTATTAGAGAACTGAACCCCCTGAGCCATAACAATTGAGCTATCCGTCCCGTATTAGAGAACTGAACCCCCTGAGCCATAATAATTTAGCTATCCGTGACGTATTAGAGAACTGACCCCCCCCCCCCCCTCCCCCCTGAGCCCTAATAATTTAGCTATCCGTTACGTATTAGTGAACTGAACCCTATGAGACATAAGAAATGAGCTATCCGTCCCGTATTAGAGAACTGAACCCCCTGAGCCATAAGAAATGAGCTATTCGTCCCGTATTAGAGAACCGAACCCCCTGAGCCATAATAATTTAGCTATCCGTGACGTATTAGAGAGCTGAACCCTCTGAGTCATAAGAATTAAGCTATCTGTCCGTATTAGACAGGTGTACTCTTTGAGACATAAGAATTGAGTTATCCGTCCCGCATTAGAATAGACTCCTATAACACTAGGGATCGAATATCTCACTCTGGACGTGCCAGTATCGCAGTTCAGTTGAAGATAGTACAATACAAAATATCAATGGTGTTATATGTTTGCTGCTTTGTTTTAACCAGGTTATAGAGAGAGATAATGTATCAGTGTATCGCATTTGTAGCCTTGACAATGACCCGGCATAACTGGCAAGGTCAGTTTTCTATCGAACAATTTTGTCGCACATGATGGAATATATTGACTGCACATATTTAATCTAACAATCAACCGATGAATGTGTTCTGTTGCAAAGGTCACTTGGGAAAAGGCATTTGATTGTGTGGGGCATGTAAAATCGTTTCTTGTCTTTATACAGGTGTTCAGCTTTGCCGGTAACGGTGTACGGGTATTGTGAAGTTTTCTCGATATAAATCTAACGTGGCGGTTGACCAAAGCTTTATTATCGATGTTACAGAAACACGTTATCGTACCAAATTGAAACAGACTCGTACTTTTTGGCATTGAATTGTGGCTCTAACAAATTGCCTGACCAGTTCCCCAATATCAACGATCGACCTATGCGATTCAACCACTCGAACAGTATATATGACTTAAATATGTTATGCTGCCCAAGTGCTAAGCCAATACAGCATTTTGTTCCAGAAACTGAAAAAATTCTCTTGTTGACGTCATATTCGCGTAATTGCATTTATTACAATACTATAAATACAACTTTAACCAGAGTCTTCCTTAATACCGCTAATACCGGATATATACGATGAAAATGTTTTTAACCTGGTATATATGGGAAATGGACAAAATAAGTAATTTTTTGTACGTTTCGATCAAATAAAATAAACATAAAAGTTACAAATGAACTAAGCATTCATCAACTGCATAAATTTCAGTACGATACATACACAAACTGGCACAACTACAAAATGTTATATATGTACCAGCGTATATGGTCAGTATGGGCTCTACTGTAAGCCTCTTGCTGGTTATACGAGCGTACATCGATCATGTATGCTCTCCTGAGGTTGAGGTTATTTGACAGCTTTTTAGGAATGTACATGTAGATATACTTACGAGGCGCTCACAGTGTAGGCGAGATCCAGGTACCGTCATTAGTTAGTCTATGCAATACTAACGGTACAGCTTCATCAAAAAACGTTTTTGGGGATTTTTTTTCCCCCAAACTACACATAAAGTAACAAAAAAAAAAAAAAAAAAAAAAAATGGAAA
>JAVFBW010109918.1:0-16397 GCA_034783835.1 Mopalia ciliata | reverse complement strand
ATCAGGAACAGATCGATCACAACAGAGACAAAGACCAATTCTGTTTTCAGGAACAGATCGATCACAACAGAGACAAAGACAAATACTGTTATCAGGAACAGATCGATCACAACAGAGACAAAGACCAATTCTGTTTTCAGGAACAGATCGATCACAACAGAGACAAAAACCAATACTGTAATCAGGAACAGTTCTATCACAACAGAGACAAAGACCAATACTGTTATCAGGAACATATCGATTACAACAGAGACAAAGACCAATACTGTTATCAGGAACATATCGATTAGATACAAAGATCAATACTGTTTTCAGGAACAGTTCTATCACAACAGAAACAAAGACCAATACACTGTTGTAAGTAACAACAATATCAGAACAGTTCCGACTTTTTCATATAGTAAACTGTTGCCGTAAATAGCTTACTGATGTTTGTTATCTGCAGCTGTTAATCTGATAATGACCAAAATCAAGCTAAAATTTCATCAATTGGAAAACAGTGCTGTGATGGATTAATTGAATCACACCGCCCGACCGATCGATAAACCAATTGGCTTCGTAGATGTACTCAAGGGTGTCTGACTTGTTGGATAAATGTGCTGGCAAAAGTAAACAGACTGCCACAAACATAAGACGAGAACTGTTTGGTCACTCTGTGCCATGTTAACTAAGTTAAAACATGATGTATCAGAAAATATAGGGTTTATATAGTTCTGTTCTGACCGTATATAGGCTCATTGAATGTTATCACCCGGCTTCGTGCCCATATTGATTGTAGATGATTAGATGACCCTCTGTTCGTTATAAATTATTAACATATAGTTGAAATTGTTTAAATGTAATTGTTTGGAATATAGTTATATGATGATTTTATTTGACGACAAAATTATTGTGCATGGAAAGTGTATAGATGCTGATAGGTATTGAGTTTGGCCCGTACAAGGATTTGCCTGTACTAGGTAAGGACGACTTATCAACCGGCAACCGGACAGGATTGTGTCACCACGGACAAACGAAGTGTAACAATAAAGTGTAAATCTTTTTGAAGGTCCTAGATGCACTAGGAAATAAAAATGCTGACAGACGCTTATTGATTAAATTTATACATAAATCTTTATGGGCTTATATACATAAGTCAATCCTAATTGATTTTACCGATTTTACCTGTGTTAGTGTGATTTATCAGTTCGAATATATGTACTGTTGGGTATGGCCAACCGTTTTATCGCACGTATTTTTATTCCGCATATGGTTTATAAGTTTTAACATATTTCAAATACTTTTTAGTTTTTATGTATGTGAAATTATGTTTTAGGAATACATTAGGTTTGGCTTTACTTTACGTAAAGATAAGTAAACCACTATATATTATGGAGTTTATTGTTTTTAGATGATGTTATGTATGACACGCCATTTTATCACTTTTATCTTTAACTAAATATCAGATGGTTTATTATTTTAAACATATTTTAAATACTTTTTAGTTTTGTATACAAATTGAAATATTGTGTTTGAGAGCATATTTAGTTTAGCTTTCAAACGTTTCCTTAAGCTATAAGAAGGCTCTCTATAGAGCGTATTGTTGTACCAGGTGGACACATCGCTATCTTTTACTATCTTTATTACTTTCATACTTTATTAATGTCTTACTTCTTTCTAGTGGGCAACAGGGAGGCATCAGCACCTGGCCCATTTATGCGGACAAATTTATACCATAAGTCACTGGCCCTTGTCCACATATATACTTCTGAAGAGTTATCTCACTTGCACTGTGATGTTGATGATTAAAATCGATTAAACACCTCATGTCCTAGATAAGCTCTAAGAGACAAATTTCCAAACAGATTTTTATTACCAGTTGGTATGGATTTATTTTTGTTATGGATAACCCAGAGACCACGCGAGAGGAGGGAATGAGTCATTACCTTCTCTCGAGTGATCTGTGGGTTAATGAACATGTACATTGTATATTAAATATTGATAACTATGTAACAAACAAGGTATTCGGTATGGGTTATGAATGAATCAGTCTAGGTATAGGCTATCTCGACCAGAAGGCTTGTGTCAGGTCCACGGTCACTTGACTTGTAAGTGTTTGGTGGTAAATAAAATACGTTATTAAAAAAATACTTGTTTTTATCTGAATTATAAAGTGTGTGACACATATATATTGGATAAAACTAAACAATAAGGGAAGAAATTAAAATTACCAAATGTTTGCATTTGTTCCTATCTATACGCTATACTATAACGTATAGATAGGGACAAATCAAATCATTTGGCAAAATTTTATGTCTTCTCTTATTGTTTATTTTTATCGAATATATATGCCACACACTTTATAATTAAGATATAAAGACAATTAGTTTTAATAGCTTATTTTATTTACTATCATACACTTACAATCCAGGTGACCGTGGTCAGGTCTCACTTTATTGTTTATAAAGGGCAGTGAACTTTTTCAAACCGGAATGAACGGGTTCTGTTCGACAAAGTGCATTGTCCTTTAATTTAAAAAAAAACAAAACAATTAGGCGGATAGCTTGTCATTAAAAATAGAAATCAAACCATTTTCTCTTTTTCCAGAATGGCCAGTATAGTAAACTTTTGAATGTATATATTAAACTTATGGTCCACTAATGTAATGTATAACCATATAAATGCTGCTATTTTTATTTCGTTTTAACATTCTACCGATGTTCGTATATAGATTTCTTTCTTTGATTCTTTAACTTTTTGCCTCCATTTCCACAGATGGGACAGCCCACTTGTTTGAACCTATTAAGCGGAAAATCCGTTCTTCTCGAGTGTGCTTGAAATGGATGCTTGATTATATATATGGAATTTTAGCCACTAATTAATAAACCACTCAAGCTCTGGTAGCCAAGCAATTTAATCGGCTAATCTGTTATTTTAAAAGTGTGTATTATGCAATGTGGCGTATATTGACTTCAATATATAGCCGATGCCTTTATACAATTAATGCATTTTTAAACCTGATTTGAGCTATCCATGAGGAAACACTGGATTAAATTTCATCCGATCACAAATCGTTTTTCCATTTAAGTATGAAAACGTGTTGTTCAACAATGTCTGTGGCTCGTTAAATACTTACACCCGTATTAACACAGCTTATAATTGATATTTCACAGTTTCTCCGTATTAACTAACTGCAACTACCTTTATCGCATATAGTGACTATTTAGTTATGAAGCACGTATAGGCCTATAACTATGGATAATGTGACAGTGTATATCCTTATTTAGGCCTACCAACTAAAACCCCATTCACATACAGGAGATAAATTACACTCTTACATCGCGGTTAAGTTTCTGTTTTCTCTCTGGTGTGAAATTAATGTTTTCGCACTTGTCTATTATAAGCTTTTGTTTGTGTATGATACTTTTACATTTTGATTTCCTTGGAATTGATAAAAACACGCAATTATCATTTAATATGTCAACATCAGAACAAATACATTACATTCATGAACAAATCCTAGTTCACTGAACGTGTTTCAAATAATTTAATGTATAGTCAAATTGGCCTTCAAGTCCTTTAAGTTTCACAAACTAACTGTCATTTAACATCAAGAAGGCCCAGGAACGCTAACTATGCTTGACCTTCCTTTGTCTCGCATTATGCCCCCCTGTCTAACAAAACTTCTGACATTGGGCTCGTTCTGGTACCCCTAGATGTGCCACTCGTCATGTATTTCCATAGTTTAGTGTATGTTTATGATGTTGATTATAAAGAACATATCTACACGTAACACAGTCGTAACATGTATATGCTATATGCATGGTATTAGATCAGACAATGGACATATATATATAACACAACTCGAGATTAAGGTTTATTAAGAAACTTGTCTCTGTGAGTTATCTAGAACATAAGATGATTCTTCGACTTTAATTAATCTACATCCCTGTGTCAGTGTGATTGCCTTTAGAAACATATACATGTATACATATATCTTCACCAGATGCCACTAAAAGGATATCCTTCATTGTAAATAGCCTTTTGGAAAAATTACACGTTTTTATATTAAAAGGCTTAATTATGTTTGTCTCTCAACTATACGTGAACCATTTGTTAAAAAATAAAAAAGGCTGTGGGCGTATTGCCATTTAAAATGATATAACAATTTTTATATCTGAAACAAACCAATATATAGTAATACAAATCCAGGTATGGGTTTTTATCGGTAATAACATGTATTTCCATCTTATAAAGAAAGAGTGTCACTGTTTAGACTAGAAATTCATCTGTTTAGAACAACTCGATTATATTAAATCTTACCCTTGAAATGACATGCACTCCCAAAATTAGGTTTGACCATGCATATAATGCTGCTTACCACAATTCTCTATTCAAGTTTGTTCGTCAATTCAAAAAGTGTTAATGTTGAAAAAATTAATAACATTATTAACCATTATTCAAATATTAATTCTGGAAAATGTTTTTGAGTTTTTGTTCTAACTTTGACAAATTTAGAGGTAAAATTAACAATAATATAAAGGTTAAATATAACTATACATAACTACTATGATTTTGTTATTACAACAACATAAAACTTTGGAGTGACGGTGTGTAAGATATATAGGGAATTAATGAACATAGAAAGAAAGAAGCCTTGTTCAGTCAGCGGTTTGGTAACGTCCTAGTAGTAAATTGAATTGATCTGTTATTCTCAACCAAGACACTTATCGCTCGGGGTGAAGGCTATTATACATCTGGCATTGAGGTGAGGAAAAAATGACCTTAATTAACCAAAATAAAAGTCTGTAACAGACAATGCATTGTATTCATTTAAAATAAATTTGCTCGCTTAAAGCATATAACGTAAAGTGTATACATATGCTCTAGTTTGTTTTTTTTTGTCTGTGTTATATCCAGTAAGCAACATCGACAGATGTACGCCCAGGCAAAACCACTGACTAATATCAAACTTATAGGTAAAAAAAATAAAAATAATAAACAAAGTGATAAAAAGAAATCAATAAATAAATAAATCAATCAATCAACCGACCGACCGACGGGCGGACCGACCGACGAATTAACTAACCAGTGTGCAACCCACTTAGCTAAAGCGTATCTGAGACTTAATACAGAGAGAGAAAGTTTTGGTCGTATCAACTATAGGATTCGAACTCGGGTTAGTGCTATAACCGACTACATGAGCTTAAAATTAATCTCATTTGGCACATTAATATATTCTTACATAAATCAGCTAATTATGATACATTGCAAAACATGTCGAAACAGTAACTTTTATCTTAATATAACTGCATGATCTAAATATCCTTATTTATTTTTTTTTAACAATACAACGAACTATAATGAAGGCGCTTATAATATTGGGCTGTACGAATGCATGTATATATATATGCTAGATCCAGGTATCGTCAAAAAATGCGATCTTATGCTTAATTAGTATCAGATGCGAATACGTATCTCGTTGAATCGTATATCCAGTGAATATAATATATTAGGATAGGCTTATATAAGTCCAGGAGATGAATTTATATAACGACTATTAAGGTCACGGCGTTATATATACCTTTATACGGCATATTCTTTAAAAAATATATATTGTAGCCATTGTTTATCACACAGGTTACAAATGGGTTTTTTTTCGGTTATGTATAGGCTAATCTTATTCTATATATATATAGCCTCTGCTTTAGTGCTCTCATTGCTATGTATATCATAATCTCTGCATATAAAATACTAAAGAGAGTCCAGAAACAAATATTATCATTTTTATAAAGTTGATAACTATTGGTTGTTCCAGAACATTGTTTGACTCGCTCAAACGAGCTCAAAATGATAGGATGTTGTGTCAATTACGTGCAATTAAAAATTTATGGAAACTTATAACGCCTTAATGGTGGAGTTTTCCGTAGTCTGTACTAATCCATGTTAATATATTTATAATATATATTACTTTTGAGACAAACTACAGTCCTTATATCCCTTTACATTTATGGTATATTCCGCTGTAGCTATAGTGGATGCCTCGATACTTTTTTTTCATCTTGGAGCACCATAATCGTCCAAAGCGTCCAAATAAAGTACCGCATTGATAAACCGTTGCTAGCTCGCCAGTTTACGTTCGTTTGTAACTCATTCCTTACACATGTTTTTATACATTTTCTACAATTCATCACAACAGAAACTGTATACAACTTTAAATGTACCCACGACATGTACCCGTCTTAAAAGACTGTATGGACAATACATATATAGATCTCCACCCGCCAATTACAGGGCATTCAAAGACCGAGAGCACTACATGCATACCGTGACACTTTGGGTATACAGCATATTGTCTCAGCTTAAAACTCCGTGGAGGAATCTTATACAAATTATGTATAAATTATTATTGCAGAGGAAGAAAACGAATTATCACTATCACTATCACTATATTTGTTTCATGCTAGCGGGCAGTTATCAGTATTCAAAACAAACGGTTGTGTCTGTCGCGCCATATCCGCATAAAGCTATATATACCTCTGTTGATTATTTGTGAATAACACATATACATACCTAAATAAAAACTCATGTATAAATATACTGTTGTCATTCGATATATAGTCTAAATGAAAAATACCCATGTCTACATCATGAATGAATGCAAAATTCATTTCCATTTAAAAAAGACTTTAGATCATATTTCAAATATTGTACCATAAACGTAAAATTGGTTGTTGAAATACAAGAATATTGCATTCTATACTATATTATCATATACCTTTAAACTTAAGCGGAAAAAAATCGTTTGATATACCAACCTGATGAAACCTGAATACACATAAAGACCAACACTGCTAGAATCAAAGTTATTCTTCCCATAATAAAACACCTTATCCCAAGAACGTATATACGAATGTCAACTGTAGGCTTGTCCATCCGCTGTATAAGGACTATAATGAAATACAGTGCACAGATGTTCAGGTGTCTGTATAAACTGATGTTTTGTCGTAACTGTTACGTTGTATAAATATACCTCCAGCCTGTATATTTTTTTTACTTCACAACAACTTATCAATTAAGTTAATTTTCAATCCTGGTATGTATTTTAATTAAGTAACGTGCGCAAAACTTATTTTAGCCAATCACACATAAGACTCATGGTTATACGTTTCTTAAAACCTATCTGTTATTTCTATTTTAGACATACCGGGAACTCACTGTCGGTGATCCCGATATACTTCAAGGAAAGGGGTTTTGTCCATTCACGTGTGGATGAATTTCTAGGCACGTGATTTATTTTTAATGTGGTTTTTGAATGGGACAATATTTGGGTGAGTGGGAATGGCTTCGAGCCCTGTTAAGAAGGGCGTTATTCTAACTTATTCTAAATTAGTACAGAAAAAAAAGCGCAATTGTTTTCGTTATATGAATGAATGATCCGGCTTCTATTTTCAAAGCGAATTTTTATCACTCCTTTTAATTATTTATCTGAAAAGTACCATTTGAACATGAAAACTATAGTATAAAAATACGTAGTATAAAATAAATTTATTTGTCCTTTGACATTTTAAATACCGTACTGACTTAATATAGCATACAAAGTGTATGGACGAAATTGGGAACAGGGTAATTTTAAATGATCACCTGGTTAAGGCAAAACTTCCTTGTGTATATCAGACAAGTTGTAACTCCCATACACATAGGTGGATACGGGACCGCGTTCTTAGCTTAGTGGTTAGCGCGTCCGCCTGTATAGCGGCTTACTAAATCTACTCTAGGGTGGAGTCCGCCTGACATCTATAAGGCATAATGTGTGAATCACAAGAAGGGGCTTCGCACGCAGGGGTGGCTTTTCCAAAGTTTCCTCTCTGTTTTGTGCCGCATTTAAGCAAGTAACAGCGTGGAATAGACAATCCGTAGGCCCTATTCATATAAGTGAAACATTTTCATATAAGTGAAATACAATTGAAGGGCATTAATCCCATTCAAATAAACAAAACCTTTAACTGACATATTCATTGGTCAATTTGTACTTCTTTGAAATACCAGTTTGCCGGTTGCTTTATTGATTTTGTCCATACAAATAAAAAGATCGACCCAAAATTGTTTGGTGTGAGTATGAACTTTACTTGTGGTTGTCTCCCTTGTTTATAATAATGTACCGAATATCACAATGACTTTCAAACTATGTTATGAGTATGAGTCTCCCTACCAAAGTTGTTTTAAGTGTTGTATTCGGTTTCCGTAAGTGTGACATTTTCAGATCAACATATTAGTGTGCTTAAATCCTAACATTCATTGTTTTATATCTGTCTTCCCTGGCAAAGAAAGGAAAAATATATATTTATTTCAAAATCCGTGATGTTACTTTCATGGGCGATGAGAAACAGATAAGTTGTTTAGTTTGGTGCTAATTAATATTGTTTTAACACAGCAATATGACCTAAAGGTGTAATGGTACGTTTATACCATTGCTTTTATTATATTTTTTATGACGAGTCGGATTGTATTAACATTTATTTTTAACATAGAATTTAGATTGACTGAAAACTGTACTTGAAATCGAACTGGTCCCAATCGAGTTTGTACCTGTGATTTAACGTTTCTCTCCCATATTGTTTTCCATCCTCTCCAAACACAGTTTGTTTTACTTTGGTTGACCTGGAATCCTGAGCCATTGTGGAATTATGTTCATGCAACCATTAGTTACATGTTACCATATAACTTAATATTATGATTCTCTTTTTACTTTCCAGATAAAGGCAAATGTCAAAGCCAAGACTGCTTGAGCTCCCCAGTGTGTCGGGATCCGATGTTAATGATCACCATTGCGATGGAGTTACTTGTTATGATGCAGACGCTTTCTTCGGTCCGGACCAGGGTTCCGATGACACTGGAGCTACCAGGAGCAGCATTGCTGAACTTAAAAAAAACCCAGCTGTTGAACTAGATCTCCAAGGCTGAGAATTCAACCATTGAACGCCAGAAGGACGTCGTCTTTACTGACTTCAAGAAGGAGGTCGCCCACACATTACCTCCACTCAAGGGACTGAATTTTTAGAGTGGAAGTCAACAGCCTGAACTTCAGTTTGAACTTCGCCAGCAGCGTCCGATGCAGACTCAGCAGCAACATTTGTTCCATATACTCTACCCTCTACCACAGGGCCCAACAGCCAGTATCCTTCAGTGAGCCGGCAGCCTAATCCATAACGGTGACCATGACAGGTCCAACAATCGTCTGGCTGGGACTCCCGGGACGCCAGCTGGGTGCAACACCAGTTTCAGCAACAGTGGCCTGTCATACCACAGACAGCTCCACCCACATACTCTGGCAGCATCCTACTGCCATAGCCTTTATCAGCATTCAACCAGATCACGGACAGATGGAGTGGATACAACAGCTTAAACCAGCTGATGATAACCCAGAAGCCAACTCCTTCAGTTAAGAAACAGTGTGAGTAGCGAGAAGAAGTAGCCAGAACAAATTGATACTTGGAGCCACTAGCAAAGAAAACGTCCGAAAAGCGATTTTGTGTCTAAACTTTATTATAAATTTTTTTTTAACACAGCTTTCAACGATGTCCTGCACAATGGAAGATCTTGGCTGCATGGCGGTTAATAGGACTTGCCACTTTTGGGCCAAGATTCCAAATTCTTTAATAGAAACACAAAACACAGCCAGAGCAATGAGAAAATGTTGTTGGAAAACAAATATCCCCAGTCCTAAGTAAACACAGTATGTCTATCCTCAGGTCATGCTGCCCTAAGCCACAAGGCTGGCTGGAGAATGATAGCCCTGACATAATAGGTCGGCCCATGGAGATCCTGTAGCTATAGATCCTCGTGTCCCTCTTGATACACCTGTGGCCATACTGCGTCATGAAGAAGGCATCTTCTCTCGGAATAAGGTATGACATAGGCTGGTTATCTTTGGGTTCACCTACTTTGGGACTACTAGGGATGGCTTGGATGCTCCTATCTTCAAGGCAGTCCCTGAGCTCGGAGTCGTTGAGGATCTGTGCGTCAGACATACTTCCATATACACTGATGTCCACCCACCGACGTTTGTAGTCTCCATTCACAACTTGGCCATGATGAACACAAAGAAGAAGCCCTTGTATTTGTCACAACTAGCACAAGCATAAGCTAGGACAGAAGGGACGAACAAATTTATAATGGGTTGCCTGTTGTACTCTGTGTAAGAATATTGTGCATGCAGTGTTGTATGTGTGTTACTGTGAATACATTCACTCAGGTATACGGTTGCCACATGAAGTGGCCTTATGACACGCCAAACTAGAAGAACCCCAAGTTAAGAAATTAAATCTTATTTATACAGTTCACAAACAGACCCTTTTCCCAACTAGAGAAAAATATAATCACAACATAAAGCAAATAAAGAAACCTTGTTTCGTGTCGATTTACATGAAGGACAAATCGTATAATGTACAATGTTAAATGACCTGTCCGTGTATTGGTGTGAACACGCACCAATACCAGGTTATACCAGACTGACACTTTGAACAAAATCCATCACCACAGTCTATAACCGACAACAATATTTACATCCTATATTCAAGTGTTAACGGGAATACTAACCCATTGGTCTATTTTGTGACATAGTTGTGGTACAACAGACCGCTCTTGGTAGGTTTTCTGATGGCCACGTGCTTACCATTCTGAGCTCTCACAGCCTGAAGAAAATTCCAGCTGGTCCTGAAGACCGCTTCAATAGGTGTCCTTTCTTCTGGAGTCATGGGGCAGATGATGATATTATCCTTGTTCCTGCACAATGGCTTGCCAAACTAAAGGGATGATGAGGCTGATGGTGTTCCTTGCCACACGGAAGCTGTACATAAGACTAGAGTAATCATCACCTCAAGCCAGGAACCTCAGCGATGGCCAGCTTCAATTCTGGTTGTAGTGACTTCCTCATCTTGGTATTCAGCTTCCCTATCCTTGGTTCCCACTCTCTGTACCAATTCACCAAACATGTCAGGTTCCATCCTGAGATAAGTAAGTAGGACTGTGGGTCTTTTATTCTGGGCTCCTCCATCGCCCCGGCTGAACGACAACAATCTGCAGCAAGAAGGTCCATGCCTCACCGATCCTCACAGATGAAAATACTAAATTCGGGAGCGTTTTATAACTTATCGGAAAAAAATTCTGGCTGCATTCGTTATAGGCTTGAAAGATTTGTGTTATTTTTTAACTACATTTTAAGTATTCGAGCTTAATTTGTTTGAATTCCTAAATGTTCCAGCCATAATCAGCGCTTATTCTTAAAATGTATTGACTGCACTTGATGTGAATTCGTACAGCATTGCGGTACCATCTTCTCTAGCCAAGGGTTACTATTTCGAGCTACTCTGCATTTCAACCCTTGGCGGATAATTCATGTATAATGGGACTCGGCTTCCAAGCAATTGATTGGATGCGTAGGAACTTCTACACATCCAATCAGATGTAGTGTTATTAGAAGTAGCTGAAACTCTCATTGTACATTAATTATCTGCCAAGAGTTGAAATGAAGAGTAGCTCGGAATAGTAACCCTTGGCTAGAGAAGATGTGCAGGTACCTTTCGACCAGTTTTTGGTCGTATTTCGGGCAACAATCCAAAAGCATTCGTACGACAGTTAAAGTGCATTCTTAGTATTCCTACTGTATTAAATTGAAGAGTACACGGGAAGAACGATCTAAGTCACATTTTTGACAAATTTGGGTTATAAGCGCCATTTTGTAGATAAACCAATGCGGTTTCACATACACTATACAATACAAGAAGAAACAATCTATGCTCGTTGCTATGCCAGCAGATTCAATGTGTGAACCGGTCCAGAACGATCTATGTACTTAGCGGTCAGGACCAAAACGATCCAAGCCCAGCCACTCAGCGCACAGTTAATGGCTATGTCCATCTCAGTAACTTTTTAGTCACATTTTCAGCGGTATTGTCTTTGTTTGTGATCAGTTTTACAGCGTACACGTAACGTTTATAAGTGATTCTGATGACTATGAGCGTCCTAAATTTACGCGAAAGCCGAAAAAACGTCAAACAATTAGACAAAAAATAGATTCTGAAAATAAGAAACTCACGGGGCACCAAACAGACACAGACTCGCTGTAAAAGGTTTAACTGTTTTGAAAATGTATCAGAAGCTGAAAGGGAAGATTTGATATCAGTGAAAAACGTCAAATACAATCACCTATTGTCTCTCCAGCGTTTCTGAAGCAGCACAGCATTTATACGATTCCCTTGCTCCTGGCACCAAAAGGGTCGTTGAGGATCGGAACACAACAGATCCCGCGACCGAATTTAACGAGCATGTACAAAAGTAGAAGTAATAAAACATGTTGTAAACTACATTTTGTAATTTCACCAGCAGAGTCCGGGTATTTTGTACAGAAAGTAGTTTCATTGTGAACATTCGACCAACTGAGACATGTCATTTTCATTATAAGTCCAATAGGTTTTGCATTTAATCAACTGGATTTTTTTGTTTGTTGTTATTATCCATATAAAGGCAGAAACGATCTATGTCCAGTCGGTCATTATGTTAACTGCACCTTTTTGTGTGAAATTTATTGATGTATTAGTAAGCATAGTGAAAACTAGATTACTCTTCATAGTCTGTATTAAATTAACTTAGCTGCTACTTAAGTTTGCCTGTTGACATCCGTATTCAGAATCAGCAGGAATTAGGCAGAACCGGTCGGAAATAAATAAGTAAAAAAAAATCGTATCCTATTCGGAAGGGAAAATCAAATATGCAGCATTTGTTACTCACGAGACTCCTAAATATCAACTATTAAAGTTCAAGTATCTGACCGCGTTTTTATAAAAATGATTGCAGTGGGTTACCCTTTGCGTTCTCCTTCGAATGCGATCAGAATGTTTTCGAATGCGGGCAGACTTTCGCTAGACTATTGAGAATGTAATCAGAATGCAGTAAGAATACACCTCTACTATATGAATGCACTTAGAATGTAATCAGAATGCAGTAAGAATACACTTCTACTATATGATTGTACTCAGAACGCTGCAGTGAATATTCATGAATATACAACGAATTTTCAGTCCAATTTTGTCTCCAATGTGACAAGGGCGCGTTGTTCTACATTCTAATGCTTAATAATAGTACTATGTCATAAACATAATTGAATTTCGTTACTAGAGTATCATTCGAAAGCTGTGCATATAATATATCTGTATGAAACTTGGTGAACACTTTCATCATTGACTGCATTTCTATCTAATGGATTCATAAATAGTTTTCCGTTCGGCGTCTTTCCTATGGCTCCAATCCGTTTCAGAATCTTTGCACACACATGTGCCTATATTGTCCCTTTGGACTATCAATATTTTTCCTTCCGCCTGGGTGGTTTCATTCTGCTTCAAAAAAAGTGGTCACCACGATACTTAAATCGAGTTATGCTTTAGAAAAAATTCATCACTACAAAATTTTTATCCCAGCTTTTACATACTTTCTTAAAGTGAAATGTTGCGTATCTTAGGATGACAGAACTTTGAATACATTAAGTGTCTATATGGCACCACATGTGGGCGTATATTGGGTTTACTAAAACTTTTGCTTGGAATTCCAAATAACTGCAAAACATTTAACCTGATATGAAGGGTAAGTTATAGAGCAAGGAAAATATGACTTATGTCAAGGTTAAGAATTTTAGAAAATAATATATATATTTGAATAAAAGAAGAGAGAAAGATTTGCTTGCCTGCACCATGGATGTATAGAACATAAAGACAGCTGCATCGCCGTGAACCTAACTAAAGACGGCTGTATCGCCGAGAACCTAAAGACTGCTATATAAGTGAGTGACAAGTAAACTATGAGGGACGAAAATAGAAAGAACAAATTCTGATGCAATAAATATCACATTTGAACTATTCTCAGATTCATCGAGTTGATTTACAAATCTCCACTCAAAACTCCATGCAGTAAATGTATGGTTAAATAAAAAGTACTATACAGAATTATCTCCCTTGGAAAATATTTAACCATGATGCAATGTTCTCCAAAGGGGTTATTAAATTAATCAGCTTTGGAGAATATTTTCGTTATAGTCCCACACAAAAAGAGAATTATACTAAATCTGAAAAAAAGAATCTTTTCTTGGCCAATTTCTGCTATATCTTGATTTACCTTTACTATGATACCTATTTATGCTCCCCTTCATGGTACACCATGATATACTTTCGATAGACAACAATGTGGCATTTTTAATCGCTGGTAATAAAAAAACCCACATATATCAGCGTCTTGATTTACCTCGTTCATCGCCATTCACAATCTGGATCAGGGGGGAATGCTGCCATGTTTAGATGTGGCTGAAGATATGGTGGTGTCTTTTGCTCATTGCTTTAGCACACCATCCTTTGAGAGAAATAACATAAAGCCGAAGCATGGCGTCAAAACCCAATGAAACAAAGAACTATTTTAGTTCTCAGATACAGTCACCTAACCATAAACATACAAAGAAAAAATACATTTTTAGAAACGTTTTCTTTGTTGGATTCCTGTGTAATGCATAATGTAACTTGTTATAAATAACATGACAATAGACATATTGTACATGATCTATATATTAAAGCACATGTTACATGATATAATAGTACAAGATTCTTTGTCATTTAAATCAGTATTATGAACATAAACACACTGAGGTAATTTAAAAGTTTGTTAGATTGGTGTTTAACCCAGTGATAATATGGGGTTATTTTACAGTTTTTACTCATTTGACAGTGTGACAGCCCAAAGGCAGAATGAAAGTACCGTTGAAAACAATTGCAACAATCAAAGACAGCCCAGGACAAATACCGGACAATAACAGGGTGTAATCACAAACAGATAGGATTCATGTTGACGGGTGCCGCTTAGTTCTGAGAGCACCAGGGCAACAGAAAGCATCCTCCCAACAATGGGCATAATTATAAGCCATGAATGTCTATTCAACCAATCCACAGTATCTCAAGGAAAGTTAATATGTTATATCCGAAGTCTAGCAAGTAGAATTATGAAACCAGCCATTACCCAGTCTCAACGGCATTGTGAGCAGACCAGCGTTGATTGTTAAAAAAAGAGCTCCCTAGCGAGACATAGAGAATCCTCCAAGGACATGAATTGGATGTGGAATCATGGGTACATCATGTTAACGCTGTTTCTGCCCCTTTTCAAACGTTATATTTTACCCATAATGCATCAGTCGATTCATGATGCGAACTGGCATTATCATAATGTGAACTGGCATTGTCATGGTGTGAAACCTGGCGTCATCATGATGTGAACTGGTATCATCATGATGTGAACTGGCATTGCCATGATGTGAACTGGCATCATCATGATGTGAATCGCATCATCATGATTTGGACTGGCATCATCATGATTTGGACTGGAGGAATCAGGATTTAAACTGATGTTACCAGGATATGAAATGATGTCATCAGGATATGAACTGATGTCACTAGGATATGAACTGATGTCACTAGGATATGAACTGACGTCATCAGGAAATGAAATGATGTCACTAGGATATACCCTGATGCCACTACGATATTAACTGACGTCATCAGGATATGAAATGATGTCACTAGGATATACCCTGATGCCACTACAATATTAACTGATGTCATCAGGATATGAAATGATGTCGCTAGGATATGAACTGATGTCACTGGCATATAAATGTGGGTCATCAAAGTGTCACATCGGAATATCTTATTGTAGTATAAATAATGAGTTCTTTGGCAGCAGCCCGATCTGGTAATAGTATTGGATTTTATACAGTTTGTATTCATAAATACTGTTTAATCAAAACATTGCACTAAAAAACAAATGAGTGTGAAGCATGCCTTAAAAACTGATGGAGTGGTGTTTTGTGTTTTTTTATCTCACTGGAATAATCCGGTAGCTTCATTTACAAATCTGTTGTACAAGGTCATTCAAATGCCACGGTGCATTGCATTTAAAAGGAGAAGCACAATGTAAGAGAGGGCAAACATTTTTATAAGGTGAACTTGTTCATCAAGAAATTTGAGCACCATCTGTAACATGTTCTTTGCAAAGTTCAAGGAATTCTTTGGATGCGGTGATATGTTGATCCTCTAAATATCTGCGGCTGTTTTCCTCTGTGTGGTCGAGGAAGTAACGATAATTAACCATCATGCTACACGATTGCCCTACCCCCCGAACAGTCTTATCAGCCAGCCAATTCAATCTCCAGAGAACTGCTCCATTACCAAGGTGAAAGTTGGCTGCAAAAGGCAAATATTAACACAAGCATTTAACAAATACATTATAATTATTTATTTTAACTATGTTTGTTTGTTTTGTTTGATTGGTGTTTAATGTCGTACTCAAGGGTATTTCACTTATATGACGACGGATTGTCCACTTCA
>JAVFBW010109748.1:0-16398 GCA_034783835.1 Mopalia ciliata | reverse complement strand
TAGAATAGCTACTTTCTCTGTAGTAATGACTGAATATGATGGTATAATTATATTACCGTGTACACGTTTGGTTTTTTCATTTAGCAGAGAAGACCTCGTTGAGTTTAAAGCTTTTGTAAATAGTTTGTTTTAGGTGAGCACAAAATATTTTTTTATGCACGGCGTGACTTCGTGGACACACACAGAGGATAAGTAACATGTAGGTATAAAGATTAAATATGAAAGACGAGCCGTTGTTTTTAGTAATTTAACACTTACCTTTAGTCATGTGAAGATTTCAATACAAATACAGTACAGCCATAAACACGTACTTTGTTCACACAAGTTAAATTTAAGTCAATACAGACCACATTTTTTTCTTATTACGGCCATTGGAACAAAGCTATTCTTTTAGCCCAGTTTCTCCATCCCGTGCGAGAATTTATAAATGTTTTGTGAGGGCACGTGTCAAGCACGTGCTTTTTATCAGGTAATTGTTTGTGCTAAACTTGTCTAAAAGTAGATACATATCAAGAATAACCGAACAAATGTAGTGGCAGATATATAGTCACTTTTCATACGATATTCAATACTTAATTGTCCACATTTTTCTGTAGGACAGCGTCAGTGTAATGCTAAGGTCACATTTACCGCGGCGGCCGTATGGCAGGTCGTTTGACTTTTTATTAATTATTTTATGATATCATAATTATTTCGTGATATCATCAATTCTTTTGATATCATAAAAACACTTGATGATATCAGGAAATGTATTTATGATATCATAAACGTTTTTTTTAATGATATCATCAAATTTAATTGTGATATCATCAAATCAATATATGATGCCAAAAATTGTATTTATGATATCAAAAATTATATTCATGATATCATAAGTGTTGTTTCAGATATCCTTAAATCAATACTTTATTAACATATCAAGAATTCTATTAAAGATATCATTATTTCTATTTATGATATCATTAAATGAATTTACAATATGTTCTAATATGGCGGACAGGCGAACGGTTTTTTAATGAATGCTCCCCAAGAAAGAACTTTTCTTGACAGGGTTACATTAGGTACATTTTATGGTCTAAGTGGCGGTCAAATCTAAGGAGGACAGATATATAAAGCTTTATAAATAACACCTACATTTTACACATCTAGATGTCCATAAAGATGCTCTATTGGCATTATTACCATTGTTCTAGGCAAAACATCACGTGACATTAAAGATAACACGTTGGGTGACTGCCTGTACATGACAAGTAACGCGAGAAAGTACGAGGAAAAACAATCGATGTATAACATGCATGTCTTGTTGATACGGCTAAGGCCAACAAAAGAAATGTCGTCACCAAACACAAATCCTCTCCGTGTTGTCTCAAATTCAGTTACACCAGAAAATAATGCGATACGATCATATTCAAAGATGGGGAATTTCAGTTGTCAATAAATCCCAGAAGAAATTAAGTACATAATGGATCGTAGATACAGGAGCTTAGCTTGCCTTGCCACCATATTCATGCTACCAGTTATTGTTTATTACCTACTAAATATAGCTCTGACCTCTGAAGGCGGACACTCCTTGGCCAGTGACCCCTGCCCACATAACAAGATTCAGTTGGTTTAGCTTACACGCTCCTGTAGGTAAATATATAAGCTCTTAAATTATACATCCAAGAGCTTTATGTTAATCATTATATTGCTCACTGGTGTTGGAAAAACCCCCAACATAAAATCAATTTTTTAAATGTACATAAAGTTTATATGATGATGGGGCAAAAGGGAGCATACGTTGTTTCCCATCTTAGAACATATCTTAAATTCTATTGATGTCATCATTAAATCAGTTCTTTTCCATTTATCAATAAATTAGTGAGCACATATAAAAAAAAACAATTAACGATATCTTCAAATCAATTTATGACATCATGAAATACACCTAACGGGCATCGAAGGGCTACCCTAAGGCTGCCTTGGGGAGCCCGTGACATTCCTGAGGTCCATATGATTTGGTGGGGGTCCGCAAAAGTCGATTGTAATTCGTAACCGTAGGGCAGCCGCACGTGAAACGCAAGGCCACTGTACGCCCGACGTTTGGTCTTCGTGGAACCGCTCTACTGCATGGCTACCATGGCAAGCCGTTTTATCACTTCTACCTCTATCACATATGTGAAGTTATTTTTTGCTTATGTTCAAAAGATTTTCACTTATGCGAAAAACAATTTCACATATATAAAATAAAAGTTTATTTTACATATGGTAAATTCTTTTCAACATATGGGAATTTCTTTTTCACATAAGTAAAATAAAACACAAAACCCTAACTATTTCCACTTATGTCGAAATAGGGTTTATTTTACATATGTTGAATTCTTTTTTACATGGGGTGAAATTATTTTCGACATATGCAAAATAAATAATTAATTTTACATATGTGAAACTCTTTTTCAAGTATACAAATTCTTTTTCAAAAATGTTGAATTCTTTTTCAAGTACTTGAATTCTTTTTCACGTATATGTAAAATCCTATTCCACATAATTATGTGAAATTCGTTTTTAGTTGATAAAAAAGGTCAAGTATTTTAAATATGTAAATAGGTAAATAATTTCACATATGTGAAAAAGAATTGAACATATCTAGGATAACGGTTGGGATACACCGCCGTCATACAAGTGGGAAAACCCTTGAGCACGACGAAAAATACCAAACAACCAATCAATCAATCTATTTTTGTAGAAGGCCGGGTGGCTGAGTGATCTATAGGTGGACGGCATTTACTGCTAGTGATTCTTTACATAACCCTGAGCGTCGTGGGTTCTATTCCCGGACGAGTTTCAACGTGCTTACTTTTCTGAACTACAATTTGTTCAAACCAATTTTTTAAGTTCGGCTTCATTACTTTGAAAAGGTCGACAGTAAAACCCCCCAAAATACACCCCAAATACAACTGAAAAGGAAAAATCAATTAAAATTTTTATACGAAACTTTCCTCGTTAACGATTTCAATTAAGGTACATTCTTGTGCAAGTATGAGTTGTTTTAATAGAAAAATATGAAACGAATGTTTCCTTACAAAGAGCAATCAAGATAAACACTAATTATTTTTAGGGGGTAAAACATGTTTTAACAAATTCAACGGCCCACGACCGTGGCCAAGTGGTTAGCGTGTGCGTGTACTTATCCTACTTCGATGTATTTGGGCCTACTGTTCACGGGATCGAGTTAAAGCCTAATAAAACAAACAAACAAACAAAATCAATAAATGTAACATACTCCGATGTATACCCGTAATGTACACTTTATCAGACGTTCATTTGTGGAGAAAAAATAACTCTGAAACAAGTTAACAATGTATTTGGAAACGGTGGCCCTGTTCACCGAGAAACAGATGTATGGCGATTTAAAGACAGTTCATTCTTAGCAATATATTAGAAATGTCTAAAAAGAAACAGAAATTCTTTGGAATATATACCGACTAGGAATCTTAAGAACTACTTGACATGACATGCCTTCAGAGAATTCAAGTACCATACTACCATCGACTTCTAGTTATTGAATAATATTTAGATATGATGTGATCTATATAAATAAAATGCGCATATCAATATATAATGATAGCTGTAGAATAATTCAAAGTACACCAACTGTCAATCATCCTATAAACATAATGTCAATGCATATGTGTATAAATAAGAGCTGAGATAATCGATCGGTAATCAGGCAAAATGAAACCCGCGAGTCTAGAAATTCTCACTTCACTTTTTGACTGATAATTCAAGAGGAAGGTGTATTACAGGTAAGACTGGAACTTTTTTAATTTCGAATTTTTTTTTACCTGTTGCACTGGTGCTCTCATGGCTAAGGGGCAAGGTGGGGCCTATTTGTTTGTTATGTCTTTGTACTCTGTCCTATTATTGTCCGGTATTTGTCCTGTCTTGTCTTTGTTTGTTACCGGTGGGGTCGAATGGGGTTTCCTTCATCCATCTGTCTGGTACGCCGTCGTGTGAGTGAAATAATTATCAGTACGGGGTTATACTCTAATCAAACGAACAAACAAACATTTCTCCTATTTTAAAAAATATAATTTCATATATGTGGCTGGTATTTACTGCTGGCAATTCGGTACCTGACTCCGGGAGCCGTGGGTTTGATTCCCACACGGTGTTCAATGTGCAAAATTTGCTGAACTAAAAATCTGTTAAACTAAGAAGTGTTATTTTAACAACACTGAAAATCAAAACCGTAAATTCTGGCATCCTTCTTGGATGAATTTGTCTATATTTTATTTCAAAGATAGTTCCGGGGTCATACAATGCGCTATTTTACATCTTATTCTTTTTTCAACTTTAATATTTCCAAATGTTGGAATAGCGCTTCACTATCACGAATGAGACCAACACAATTTTTTCAATTCCGAAAAGCATACACATCATTTCGCTTTAATTAAATTTGAAATTACATTAAATTTAAATAAGTATTCATCAGAAGAAAAAAAAGTATACAAGATGAAAGCATTTGTGAGCAAATATAACTTGTAAACGGGGGCATGCGTACTCAATACAGGGCTTACTGATATAAGTTAGTTATAACACGCAATCTGTTGTTCTGAATGAGTACATATAAGCCGTATTATATAACATTAGCTTGACCCATAAGCTCGGAAAAATCGGACATGTGGGCTGTACTGAAACAGTTATGGATAACTGACATTTTGCTAAAAAATCTGACAAAGAGTAAAATAAAAAAAAAAATGATTATATAAATGAAGATTTTTTATTTAATTTTAGTCTTTATAGTAAATGTATGTGCTTTTTTGAGAAAAAAAGGGTGTTTTTGAAATGAAACTTGAGGGCAAAGATGTATAACAAAGAATTTTGCAATAAGGCAAATAAGGGTGTATATTAAAGGAACTTTTGTGTCCGGCGATTATAACGTGAATGTTCAGCTCCTGTGCTATGGCTGATCATGCTTTTGGGTTTGCTTTGTTTTGGGGTTTGTTTGTTTGTTTGTTTGGAATTTGTACAAAAATATAAATCACTAAATTCTATACTTTAGCAAGTTTGAACAGACAATACCAAACAAATGGTTTGAGGAGAAAATATTGATTTCATGTAATATAACCGATTTTTCATTGAAATTATCAAATTGTTAATCCTTTGACCAGGTAAACTTACATATACTTAAGTCTGAATTGACGGCTTATTGCTTCTGAATTCCAAACTCAGTGGGAAATATATAAATAAGTAGTTAAAAGTTATAAAAAGTGAATAAAAGTATATAACAATGACTAATGAAATAATAATAAAAACAGATTAAATAATAATAATAATAAAAGTAAAAAAAATTATTATAATAAACAGCCGTAGACCTTTACTCAAATAATTTTCATTTTCATATACAAATATATACCTAAAATAATATTGCATAATTCCATATGCATAATATACACAAATATAGAACTTATGAATAATTGGATTCACATTGAACAAACAAATGAAATAGTTTTATTTTCGATTTGTTTTCTAACTCAAATTTTAACCTTAAGTATGCTGTTGAATCCCTATCAAACAGATCAATTTGTTTTTTGTTTAGCCATTGGTGAAAGCATAACGAATACTAGTTATGTTTATATGCATTGGTAGACTGGCGTTGCTAGGATGTCTGTCACCAAGTGCTTGAGTAGATTTACAAGAAATGTCTCTGCTTGACACCCCCAATCATAATAAAAACTATGCCATCTTGATATGCTTTATGCAAATAATACACAGAATTATCATGTGTCTACGTGCTCACATTCCGCACTTGCTTAATGAGTTCATATTTCAGTTTATCCCCATGTGAATATATTATTAAATAAGATTAAAATTTATTGACGAAATATACCGTGGTTGTGTACAGGAATTTAAACCAAACACTGCTCGCCTCGTAATTTATTATTTGGATTTCAATGCATTGTAAATAAAGGTAATTCTTTACATATAGCTACAGAATAAATTTATTTTCTTTGAGTCGCACCTTTTGTGAGGTTGTATTAAACTGTATTCGCAGAGTTCTACTGTCTTCGTTGGATTGAGCATTTAGATCCATATTAGGTAATCCACACGTGAATATTCCTTAACAGTTCCAATAAGCGAGGATAAATGATTTATTCATGGAATCATTTTATTGCTAAACTACTCTCATTTTTACTTTGGTAATTCTACCCCGTAAATGTACTCCTATCAACCATATAAGTATAGGCCTATAAAACATGTCGCCCGCGGAAGTACGGTTCGTCTACGGATTTCAATATCTGGATCACGATCGAAGTATATTTAAACCAGTGCTCAGTGTCGATTATGATTTTAAAACAAAAAAATCCTAGCACTTGTAATATCTATACTTGTCTAATGGTGTCAAGATAAAATATGTCAATATTCGCCTCTTTTGATGTTTGTTAAATTTTTGTCAAACATGTATGTTAAACTTTGGTTTCTTAATCGGTTTATTTTACCTGAATCAATAGGCAATTCTTTACAAAGTTCCCGAATAATTTTACTTTCTGTGACGTGAATCTCTTGTGAGTTTTGGATATCAGGTTCTATTAAACTGTATTCTAATGTCTTCTTTGTTAAAACATTTGGCTCCATATTAGGTCATTCAGGTACGAAAATTCCGGAGCAATTCCAATAAACTAGAACACATGCTTTATACGGAGGATCGTTTCATTGTTAAGCTGCTTTCCCTTTTAATTCAATAATTCTATCCATAGATGTGTTAATAATAATGCATTAGCATACCTGTGTACGTTAACAAATTTCTAAAGATATACACTGAGCTTTCGTCAGCCCTTTGTATAGATATGTGTCGTATTGGTATGCCCTATATAGATTCGTTATAACATATCTGTAATAATTTACACTTTCACTTTTAAATATACTGCTATAAGTAAGCATACATCGTAATTACTCACCATTCAGACGAGGAGGGCACGTGAAAGAACTTCGATCAACTGTAAAGGTATGTAGCTAATAGATATAGTTTAATAATTACATGTATATTGTAGACTCTTGTAAAAATGTTTGCTATTCTTTGATTTGTTATATATATTTATATTGTCTTAACACTATTATAGAAATATTTAAATTGTATAGTGTATGCAGTTCATTTTTCTTCTCAGTTGTCACTTACAAAGGCTATCAGTATCAAAACGAAATCAACATCAAACACGAAGTCGACAACCGATGTAGACCGCTTATTTTTGCCAGGCATTTTAGGATGGGGTGGTAAGTAACGAAAAGTACAATATTACAAGGATAAAAATATATTTTCCAAATAACAAGAATTTTTCAATTATATATGTTATGTTTAATATTATTCGATTCTATTATTGATTAACCTGGTATGCAGAAAAAAAACAAGTCAAAATTTACATGCTTGTTAACTGACTGCAGAAAACAAGGACCCAGGGACAGATCGAGGTATTGGTAATTATATATAAATAATTTTGAACAAACAACATCCTGGAAAACGGCTTCAACAGAGCCATTCGATCACCAGGAAGACGCTTTCAAACTTTTAGAATTTACCCGTATAACCATCAGGGAACGAACATGCAGCGGCCAAACTTACACAACTCACGCTAGATCCGAGACTATAAAAAACAACGCGACGAAAAGTGAAGACAATAACGTGCTACGTGAGACAGTACTTTCTTCGTACCGCGATGACAAAACTAATACAATTAAAATATTTGAATGCTCTATAATCATTGGCTCCAGTATTTTCGTGTCATTGATACAAAATATATGCATAACATTTCGGGTAAGTCATTTGTTAAAATTGTGTAAAAATTTGACAAGATTTCCAGTTCCTTTGGTGTTCCTACGAAAACCCCGTGACTATCTCGCTGTTCCCCCTCTTGTGTTTGATCTTTCGTGGGTCACCAAATAGACATTTTGATTTTGAACCATAGAAATAACCAACTGGTCAGCCGGCAGCGCTGCTTATTTACGGATTCCGATTTTTGGATACTAACAGGGATATAATTATTTAAACCAGTGCTTAATATCGATTCCGATTTAAAAAAAAATAAAGCATTGTTACATTTGCAATATCTATAGCTCTCGACTGGTGTCTAGATCAAATATGTCAAATTTCGCCTTTTTATTTGTTTGTTAAATGTTGTCTAGAAACCAACCATGCATGTTAAACTTTGCTTTCTTATTCGACAATTTTTGTCTAAATGTCAAAATTTCCCCTCTAAGTTGATATATTTTGTCAAAACAGCAACTGCTAATATGTCGATTCTTATTCGTGATCTTTTGCTTAACTAAATCTCGTAAAACTTTCGACTCTTTGTCGCATTTTGTCGAAACCAAACATGTTTAGATTCGTAGCTTATTTATCATATTTTGTCTAGTTCGCACGTGTACAATTTTCTTCTCAAATTTTGTCTTAATTGAACATTTCAAAGTTTCGTCTGTTCCTTTTTTTCAGCAGAGAAATCCGCAGATGGATAGAGTGTGATGTAATTTTGCTCAGTCTCGAAGACAATACGTTTTGGGCGCATCTACATTAAAAACGAACGTTGTAAATGCACCCAAAGCGTACTGTCTTCCCAGATCACTTTCGTCGAGCTCTTCCTGACCTTCCACCTGCTCTGATCTCTTCAAGATGACATCACTGTTGCTAAAAATAACCCTGGATTAGATGACATCACTGAATACTGGATGCAGACAGGTTTATCGCTAATCTTCGAATTTGGTTTACACACAAAACTTTATTTACTTATCTCGAGACGATTTCTCAGTTTACACCAGAGACATTTTTTCCCGAACAAATGGCGATATTTCAAGAACTCTAACATGACTGTAGACCCTAACACGCATAAACAGACACATACAGTTCTTCTCAAATTGCAGTTGTACTGTACTATTCTTGCCTTGATCAGAACTGCCTATTTCGCTTTTTTATGAGTATTTTCTGACCATTTTGCCTAATTTTGTGTTACAACGTAACACAGGGTAAACATTTATGTGTGTATTTTCAAGGCTTATTTGTGTATTTAGCATAAATTATGTGTACACAATTTTGTAGAATACCTTGGGTAGGCAGGTCTACATGATTATCCCTCTCGTGTTTCAATCGACAAATCCTAGGCGTTTAGCGGATGTGCCTACAGTGTGCATTTAACTCACTGGTTACAGCCCCTCGCCGCCCATCTGTAGGCCTACGTTACTTTGATGGTCCACTAATAGATTTCAACAAAACATTGTAAGTAAACATCAAAGCTCATAAATGGGATGCTTATCAAAGAATTGCAGTAAGCGAATATTTTTGTTTCATTTCCCTGTATAAACGCCTTCATGTACTAAAACCATACAAAATAGTTTGCTACATGTATTTGAACACACAGGAGACGTGCTAATGTATGAGTGTTTTAGACAAGTTGTTAAGTTTAAGTGCTTCACTTTTTTCTTTGATTTCACGGTTGTTTTGTTTGACTCTTACTCATATAGGCCCTATGGCCGATGAGCAGACTGTAGGGAGACCACACGCTTTTCAGTCCAGCCACAAACGGCCAGGTGTCTGAACGATATACAGGTAAGTCGACGAGTGACAAAACTGATCGCGAGACTTTACGAGGTTTGTATAAAAGTTTATTTGTAAGAATGTTACTGTCAGGCTACGTATGAAAGTTCATAATTAATAATTTTGTTGAAGGTAGATCCGACCATAAATCTTGTGTTTTAAAAGACCACAACTAATTCAATCAGTAAATAGAGATTGAGACAAAAAGAGTCTAAACGACAGATTTGAGATAAAAATGACCGCAAAGTGAAATTTAATGAAAAGAGAGTGCTTACAGTGCACAGCTGTTCGAAAACATCCATTTTCACAATCTAAACTTTCAAAGACGTCGATAATCTAATTGAAATAATTAAGTCATCGTGAATGAATGGCAAAGCCTGCTAGATGTTGGAAGATTCATTTACAAATTTGATTTTTGTAATTCACGGATGTCGAGCTAATCTGGAACATTCAAGTATCGTTGATTTCGATACAAGATGGCTATGGTTTAATTTAATTTCTTTCAGCTTCTAAAGACGCAAACTAGTCACCCGGGAACAGACGGCCAACAAAACATGCGGGGAGTTACGGCCCTTTGACCAAACGCCAAAACGAATAAAACTTGCGTTTACGTTGAACAAATCGTAAATGCATATTTTATTTGTCCTGGCCGCAGTCTTCCGTCAGTGCTTCTGAAATAACCCCGTCATTGATGTCAACACCACGATTTATAACACCCAAGATATCTGGAAATTGTAACTACTGTATGAATACTGGCACTGATTTGATTTTGTTTGTTTGTTTGATTGACGTTTAGAGTCGTATATGTACTGTCAGTACCGTCCTTAAGTTAATATCCCTCACATGACAGCTTGCCAGCCCATGATTGGGTGAAGGAAACCAACCTCAATGCCACTGACAACAAACAAGACAGGACAAATACAGGACAGTTACATGACGCAATACAGAGTCCTCACAAAACAGATCGGCGTACTGCCATTAAGGTGCACCGTTGGTTTTAAGATGCCTTCACGTTCCGGTGTGACAATGAGATCTCCCGGGTGTCTTGAAGCTCCCTTCAACCACCCAAAAGCTGTGATTCACAAAACGCCAAGTGCATCGAAGAGCCAAATGACTTTTGTCAATTTGTTCCATGCCAACATATGTATGATCAACAACAACGACGGCAGCATGTGATAGCATACACAGTCAAAGGCCAACATAAATATACGTTATTTAAAAAAATTTAATACATTTCAGATTGGCTTAATTGATATTTCAGTTTGTATTTGTGAGTATTCCAGACCTTGGAATCGTCATGGTGAAAAGTTTCTACACCATTAAAATAGTAGCTTAAGCGATTAAACGTCCCAAATTCTGTAATAGCTCTGTAAATGGAGCTCAAAACTTGAATTTAATAGACTTACCGGCTTAATACCAGTGACATATCCCCATCCAATCAACACCGTATATCTTTATTGGGGAGACAATGAAAGTTACTAATCCTTCCTCTAAAAGTTTAATTCTACATTCACCGTGAAAGAGAAAGTGACGGGTTGGCAACAGATACGTGACCCATATACTTGACCCGTATTTCCGCATTTTAAACAAGGATTATGGGAGGTTTTAAGTCACGTTTGGTACGAGAAATGTGTCAATAAGTAAGTATTTCAAATATTAGTGGACCGTATTCATATGTAGGTGCAAATAACGCTGCATGGCATGATAGACTAGTTGAGATGCTGAACTCTGCGTCTATATGCTGAATGCTTTCACCATAAGACTGCATTTTGATTTGTTTATTTGATTGGGGTTCAACGTCGTATTCAAGGGTATTTCACTTATATGACGACGGATTGTCCACTTCACACCGCTCCTTGCCTTCTTTCGGTGGGAAACTGAAAGGAAATCTCGTAACCCTAGTCTGTTCCAGTTGATGCCAAAGTAAGTAGACCTAATTTAGGGCTAACCTGGATTGACTAAAACATCAGCATTAGTGTCCATTGCGTTGATAAGCTAAGGCGTAATAGTGTAACAAGCGGAACCTTTGTCCGCCAAATCGCTGATCTGGGCTTAGGGGTACAATAAACCATTTTCGCAGGCACGCAAATTAGGAAGAAAATAAAGCAAGAACGTATTTGACGACTAACCATGCACTGTTCTTATCGCTATCGTGACGTGACAACGCTATGTCCAAAATACTAACTTTACTGGCAGTATAATCGTAAATTCTCTTGCGTTTGAGCCAGAAAAATTTTAAACATACTTTAGCGATTTCTCACTAAACAGACTCTTTATTCGATGAAGGTAAATCCCGAAAACAAGCTATCGAGTAACCACGGCTGCTAAGATAATGTTTGGGTACCCACCGCACCGCAACGCACCCCCTCCCCCCCCCCTCCCCCTCAAACCTCTCACCCCCTCTCCTTCGAGCGCTCTATAGAATTCACAAGAGGACCCCTTCCGGAAACATAGGGTTACCCATGGGCCTTGGGGCGCCACCTCCGGCACAACCCCTCTCAGTTGACCAGCATTATATACAGCGCTGCGTTAAGTCGCACATCTTTTTGATTTGAAATAATGGAGAGACAAATCGTATAACCTAATCTTCAGCGGTTATATATATATATATTAATATATCATCGATTTTAATATACAGAATGTGTTAAATTCTTGTGTCAGATCTGTACCTGTTAGTATCAGCTGTAATTGATCTGCCATCTGTCTTATCATAGCCTATAATATCATTTTCATGGTTGTATTAATTATCTTAAATCTACAAGTAGGCCTACGTGTGACCTGTTTGTGACGAATGTATGTACAATACAATACAGACTTGTTGGGCCTGGAGATATCAAGTTGCTTAAGAAGAGGAAAAATATAATTTATAAACTAGTCATTCAGCATAATTTTGGACACTGCTGCCAACTTAAACGAAACCCTATGAAAAGCGAAGTGACAACGGATTTGAAAAAAGAATGCTTTCAACGCCCCACTATATAGGCTCTGTTCTGTTTTCCGTTACAGCGGACCAAGCATATATATGCGATTTGTTTCAAGCGTGTGAAGAGGTACAGTAAACAAAGAACAATTGGAGTTGAACGCACCGCCTACTCGGCCATTTTATAGCGTTATCAGGGCTCATGGCTCTTCTCTACAAGCTGATGAGAATTGTTTCTCGGATCCCTCCTGACTGGTTGCTACAGCCTATTACAAAAAGGTGGGCACGTTTGCGGAGTTTTGTAGGATAATCATCGTATGAATGAAGATAAATACATTCGACAACACCGTCAACCGTTGAAGCAAATCTTTTAGAGTTATCTCCCATCTCCAGGATTCACAGGTTACGTCTAGATGAGTTAACCTTATGATAAGTCAAGGATTTTGACGAGATGGCAATAAGCTATGACGTTTACGGGAAAACCGAGAGATGTTCCGACATACGACGGTTTTATGGTAATACAGAGGCTGGGTCTTTATTAAAGGGGGAAATTATTGAAAACGTCACTTAAGTAACGACGGATTGGCCACTGCACACAGCTCCCATGTCTTCCAATGACGTCATCCAATCAACACAAGAAAGGCCTTCCGACATAAACAATAAAGACTAGATACCTCAGTCATATGATGAACGCAAATCCATGCGATTAACCTCCCGTGAAATGAACCAATCTTCACCATAGATAATAAACGGTACGGAAATAACCGAGGGATGTTTCGATATTTGTCATTATCTCATGTCTAAACAACCTCGTCTATTTCCGTATCGTACATAATCGCCGATGGAAAGCGGTTCGGTTCAAGGGAGGTAACCTGCATGGGTTTACTTTCATCCTATGGCTGAGTTATCCATGTCTTTAATGTTTATATCTGAAGCCTATGCGCACAAAACATCCGGCTGTTAAAGGGGAAGATCACCCAAAAACCATATTCTATAAATAATTAAAACTTTTTGTGAGTAATACAATACATTAATTTCCATTTTCATAATCTGATCGTAACTCTGGTTATCATCCATTAAAAGGGGTCACAAGTACCAGTTGTGTCATCAAATCCTGTGTACAGCAGACTTCACTGATCTATCATTGGATAGTTCAAAATTGGCTGACAACTAGAGTGCAGGAAAACTTAGCAGCACAGGATTTGATGACTCAACTCGGCCTTGTGATCCTTTTTAATGAAAGATAACTAGAGTTACGATAAGATTATGAAAATGGAAACTGATGTATTGTATTCCACACAAAAAGTTTTACTCATTTATAGAATATGGTTTTCCCTTTAATATAACACGTTTTCGTGTAATATTATTGCTCACCTTCACCTCGGAGATAACTGTGCCGGTACGGAAAGTGTCGAAGGCTGTTTCGACAAGGCATTATCCGTGACGAATACGGGAAAAGCCTACAGATGTTCCGAAATCCGACGGCTGCATTGTCATCAAATAAGTTACGTCTATATATAAGGAAGAAAGTGGGTAACAATTGAAACGTATTAATTATTTCTTACATAGTGTAAATTTGAACTGAATCGCATACATATATAGCCTTCTCTTCTTTCCCGTTTTTTTCACGTTCAGAATATTTAGGTTACAAAACATCTTCTGTGGAATTCTGGGGTTCTTTACTGTATACTCTACAGATCATCTTAGAGGTTATTCCATTCGTCATTATTATACGCGTTGTGTAGATAATTAAATTCGTATGGGGTTCAGTGCATAATGTATTACAATTAAAGTTATATATCTTACAGCCGTACAAAATGAGCTATAATTATTTAAGTGTGTGGATAGTGTGTAATCGGCGGTCATTAGGTTTCCGGCAAACAAAATTCAATATTTCAACTATATATTCATACATCTGTTATGGTCGAGTGTATTGATGATGTCACGATATATATAACGATAATCTCGCGAGGTTTAGCCAAATGCTAAAAAAAAATGATGTATATATAGCGATATACATGGAAACAGACGCGGAGGTCCGTTATTAGTCTACCATGTGTCTCAATATAACTCAACAGAACATTTGATTAAAACAATCGCCTTTTTACCTCCATGGTATTGGGTAACACGGCTTTGGCATAAACCAAGACCAGCCATGTCTTGTGATATTCGGTTGATAGCCGTAAAATGAATGGTCGTCGATCGATGAGTAAACCACACCGCATATATACATTTTTATTAAATACAACCGGACTAGGTTATGATTTGGCACAACTGCATGCGCGCAATTCCTTCGTCTTAGCCCTATAAAACCCTATGATAAAGGTTGTAAATCGATCGACCGCTATCGCCGGCCCCTCCAAACATTTATCTGATTTCTCTCTGATTTTGTTTTCATTTGCTGAAGAGACGTATAGCATGTACACGAAGACAATCGGGTAAACTGTCAATACCATGAGTGTTTTCAAGTGTACAGAGACAGAAACGGTTCCAAATACAGGAAACTAAGATCTGACCAAATTTTATGGCTCTAATGGAACCCTTAAAAGTTCTTCAGTCATGAAGTTGGTGGAACTCTTTATGGTTCTGTATGAAACACTCACAGCAGCTGTTCCAAGGATTTCTTTCATCCCTCTTATACCAAAGAACCGTTTTTGTCGTATTGGTTCCATATATAGAGCCAACCTCTTTGCCAAAGAACAATCAAAAAACCATTATTTCCAAAAGTGCTTGAAGCGATCGGTACCTGGCGTAGCCATTGTACTATATCCGTTTTGGTACACGGCTTTGGGGACATCCGTCCGTTTTATGGGAAATCAACGGTAACATCTCGCCTAACGAATTTAGACTCTTTTTCTAGAAAAAATGCTGATTTGTTAGTAAACGTTATGACAGCGGACAGCTAGACACCCAACCAGATTGCTAACAATCTCAATCCAACAGTCTCTCTTCAATTGTTTAATCTGGGTATTGTATAACGAACGCATGGCGCTTAAAAAGCAATTTCTCGATTCTTGATTGTATAAAACTCATATTGAACTGAGATTCTGTGGAATTTTGTTGTGTCATGAGTTATCCGGAAGATGTAACTTTTATATAAACATCACTTTTTATTCGCTGATTGGTTAATGCCTGTCTTGTTATTCAATTATTATTTAAAAAATAAACGAAATGCAAATCCTTGGGTTCCAGGTTTAATAAAAGTATTGAATCTACTATCATTTAGAAGTTTCAACAGTGAAAACAAAACTCTCGATAGAATATCACAAAGGAACGGCGTCATATTTTCAATTTCATCTAGATATATAGATGTTAGTTTGTTTGTTTGTTTGTTTGATGTTTAACGTCGTGCTCAATAATATTTCACTTATATGAATGCGAAATGTCCACTTCATACTATTTCTTCCCAAGTTACGGTAGGAAAACGAGAGGAAACTTCGTCAAAATAAAAAAATAAAAACCACCCACGCGATTGCCGGAGCCACATCATGTGACTTTATCCTCTACCTGATGGTCAACAGCTATTGATATACATAGATATAGCATGCTTATCGACGAATTTCTAAGGTGGCGATTACCATGAATGATCAATTCAATCTGGAATTATCAGAGATTAGTTAATGCAAATCCCAGATTGAATCGATCATTCATGTCAATCGCTACCTTAGTGATTGATTTATCAAATGGTTGGGTTCGAAGTTTTTGTTTTGTTATTGGTAAATTCTATTGGTGGTGTGGTCGACGTTATGACCCATACATATTGTATTAAAGGGGAAGACCACCCCGAAACCATATTCTATAAACAAGTAAAACATTTTGTGTGTAATACAATACAATAATTTCCACTGATGGTAACTCTGGTTATAATTCATTAAAGAGGATCACAAGTAGCAGTTGAGTCATCAAATCCTGTGCT
>JAVFBW010109643.1:0-16399 GCA_034783835.1 Mopalia ciliata | reverse complement strand
TTTGTACCCATTAAGGACGGTGTACCATAAAAATCATGTTCATAATGTAACCAGTTCCACCGGAAATGCTACGGAAACGTAAGAAAATAAAAATGGTAAGTTACAACTTGATGAAAGCATGTCAATAGGCGTATGCCCTCCATGAGCGTTCACAACTACGACGCAACGTCTCCTCATGGATTGGATTATGCTTCTGAACACAGCTTGGGGGATCCGTCGCCATAATTGAACCAACATGGCTCCAAGTTCCTGCCAATTCTGTGCAGGGTTCCTTACTTAACGGAATCTTCTGTCCAACACAGCCCATACATGTTCTATGGGATTAAGGTCGGGGGACCTTGATGGCCACTCCATGACATTGATGCCAGCATTCCTAAGACAATCCCGCGTTAAATTGGCCGTATGAGGTCTGGCATGATCGTGTTGGAATGTCAGACCTGGGCCATGAGCTGCCATGAATGGCAAAATGTCTGGAATGAGCACTCGATATCTGTATCCTGCAGCAGTTAAGTTTCCTTAACGACCATCAGTCGGGAACGGGCAGGACTATAAAAGGCACCCCAAACCAAAACACTACCGCCCTCAAAACGGTCCATTTCCTGCACAAAACACTGGGTGTTTCGTTCACCGCGTCTCCTCTAAATTCTAACTTTCCCATCAGCGAAGTGCAAAGTAGACGTTGCAGTGAGAATTCGATTACGCAAATGACGCAAGACGATTTGTCGGTCTTCGGCATGTGTCGTCACACGTGGTCTACCCGAACGAGGTCGGTCTGCTGAGGTGCCAGTTTGTTGGAGACGTATCTGAAGATCATGGATAGTCCATCGACGTTAAAAGTTTGACAGTCGTGGCATTGCAAATCAACGGATAAATTACTGTAAGAACTTGTTTCCCAAGATGTCACCCGTTCCTACGTGGGCTCAATTGCACGTGTCTCATAAGATCAAGTGACTAGTAACACAAGGAAACATGCTTTATCCTTGATGTATGCTCGCACGAATTGCATGCTTGTGCACGTCGGAGTTGCTGTGTGCCAAGGTGTCTTTGACAACGCATTTACCTTTAATAATAATAGTAATATCTCTTGAATTAAGTTTCAAGAAAATGTTTAGAAATTTATGGGTGTGAAATTTCTTTTTTGGCTGAGTATAGTTTGAAAATCAATGTCTCTGAAAACTGCGATCAAAGAGAGTGAACGTAAATAGACAGAAAAACAGATCTGACGGATAGATTACTTGACGGAGTAGTGATAATTTACTACAAGTTATTTTGGGGGAAAAACTATAAAGGGTTGGCTTACACTTTGAATAGAATTTAAAGAGTCGATAACAGTCATTCGATATTGCAACACTTTAATCGGCAAAGAAATTGAAATATTATATGGGCAAAGTTTTTCTGTAACAAGAAGAACAAAGTCCTATACCTGGTCCACGTGGTCCACCGGAAGTCAATCCCCCTAACCGGAAGATGACAGCACGTTCATATTCCTGAACAACCTTAATAATAAAGAATGGGATAATATAAATAAGAGGAACAATTTTGGATAGTCTTCTCTCTTCAGAAGTCATGCTACTGATGTTTTGTGAGAAGTTTACTCAACGAATACATATTTTGATCTTTTTTACAGACTATAGACATAGATTGTAATTATAGCTTGGGTTTTTCTCGGGCGCAGTAAGTAGGAAAGGGGCAGTGTGAAGTGGACAGTCCGCCGTCATATAAGTAAAATACACTTGACTACGACCTTGAACCCCAATGAAACCAAATTCACAGGCGATTCCCACCAATAGTTTTTTAATCTACAATGTTATAGTTAGCTAATATTTTCAAAATACGCCAAGGTAAACTCGCTCAATTCGCTACTAGCATATATATAATAACAAACAACTGCGCCGAAAGAGACAGACAGTCAAATTTATGTGATGGTTTAATAATATCAATCCTTTAATCGGTGGAATCCTGTTGTTCGACAAACAACTACTTCCCCTGTATCACTCTGCTTACTGCCAATATTCGCTAGGATATTAAAAAAAACAATAACTGGCACGCGTTAAGGTTATCCAATGGACTAATATGGACTGGATCTTTTCTAGTCAATTATGTAAATATACATTTTTTGCTAATATCATTTTTCAAAACACATGTTCAAACGATTTCCAATTTTAGCTATTAGCTCAAACTGACAAGAAATGCAGAGTTGACATATTTACAATGGCATACATCATCAATATCAACTACAGAATCCATACACCGAAGGCCACAATCTTTTCAGGACACAGAAATGCACTACATCTTTGGTATTTAATCTCAATTAAGTCAAATAAATTTGGACATCTGTAAAGCTATCCCTTGAGTTATACTGACAAACATGAAAAAGGAAAAAGATTGATGAATATTTGTTTTAACCGTAGATGGTACATACAATGTGAAGAAAAACATTCGAAAGCAACGGAAGATAGTTGTGCCTAGTAAAATTGAAATTAAGGAGAATATGCGAATTCAAATGACAATCGGATGTGGGGAACTAGTCAATCTGTGTAACAGCGGAATAGACCTGAGCGCATCTTGCAGACATGTGCAGAAATGCCAAAACCTTCATAAAAAAGGCATTGTGTCGCATCAAATTTTGATTAAATTCCATATAGTTTATATATTGTTTTCTGTTCCTCTGCTGTTTACGATGTTACATTCATAAGACATTCTGCCATTGTGAGTAAACCACTCTTTACGCCACTGGTAGCAAACAATTGCACGATAGGGCAATCACGAAACAAAGGGCCGATTCCACAAAGCAATCTATGACTTAGGTAAAAATATAGGGACCGACGTTAGGCGCGTATATCAATTTGTACTTGCTATTTTATATTTGCGGTAAGAAAGTTATACGTACAAATTACCAAAATGTAGACAATTAAAAAATAATCAATTTGACAGATTTTTAAATTGTAATTTAAGTCAAAATTTACTTTGTGGAATCACAAAGACGTCTTAATCAGATCGATAATTGTTGCCCCCTAGTCAAATGACCACAAGGGCAACCTGATATTATTCCTAACATAACGTCTCTTAAGAGTTATTGTTGTAACTACTGAAGTGGATTCTCCTTTAGTCATTTTTGATTGGTGGACACTAACTGTAGAAAACAAAAATCGTAAACCAATCATTGGAAGAGAAACTAGTTTGTAACAATGGAATATGTCCCACTGTCGCTAAAATATTGATCTGCAAAATAGAGTGATATCAACTAAAGCGAATCATTTTTTAAAATCAGTTTATATACCTGGGCCCAGCTGTTCTAAAGAGTATAAGTCGCTAACACCGGATTAAACCACTTATAGCGGATTAGAAATCGACCTTCAACATGGTGAGACTTTATAGAGGAATAAATGTTATAGCGCTTTGAGCAACCGGAATCGGACATATTTAAGATTTTTAACAAATATGTATGTCCTTTTCAGTTCTTGTTGTTTCTCTTTTTCGATGTTTAAGACCAAGGGTGCTACTGATTGGAGTAGTCTTTTAAATAGGAAATAAATAAATTATAAATATGTTCACGCCACAGCGTCGCTAACAGTCTCAAATAGAATCGATTCTACTTCCTACTTCGAGACCTTGGCTCGAGAAACACCCGGGCCATCTTGTTTTGCACTTTTTTTGATTTGCTGGTCTGTGGCATACGTCGCCCCAAATATTGGCGCAAATTATTTGCGGGATGGACTGGCATGGCGTACGAGAGTTGTGTTAGTCTCGTCCAGTATAGAAACCTTCGCGAGAATACGATTGCGTCTCTCAAATACCGCTGAGCGTGACGGAAAAAAATTATCAATCAATCAATCAATTAAACAACCGGTCGGTGCCCAAAAGCCAATATAAAATACCGTACAAACTTACCTTCATACAGAGACAGAGTGAAAGCGGAAAAGTAAACACGACGATAAGGACTGATAAGGCCCACAGTAAATAGACACATAGTGCAGCTCCGTTACCCTCATTTGACTCCACTCGTCCTCTATCTGCAAGACCAGAAAGAACTTTAAAGCATATTTGTTTATGGCGCAACCTGTGTGTGTCTATCTCTATGATAAATTAATGCATATGTGTAAAACAAAATGTGATGCATACGATTATAAAACTAGCTGACTTTAATTGAGTAAAAATCCGGGTCATGGCGTGTCTTGTGTTTTTTTTTTTTTTTGGTTCACCCGTTAGCGTTGTGTGGGTTCAATGCCCTGTTAACTCATGCACATTTTATTTTTTTGTACCTATAATATAACATAATATTAAGACCACCAGTTGGGGTTCAATAACACTCTTAGAAATAATGGTTCTTGGAGGGTTCTTTTGAAAAGAGGATGGTTCTAACTGGCACCATAAGGACAAAGACGGTTTTTTGAAATAATAATAAAAAGAGAAATGCATGGCACAGTTGCCGCCAGGGTTCCATACAGAACCATAAAGGGTTCCACCAGAGCCATGACTGAAGAACCTAAAAGAGTTCCATTTGAGCCATATTTTTCTTAGAGTGTTGGTTACAGCTTACACAGCCAAATAGCTTAACATTTCTCTCTTCCTGGTCATTCGGTTGGAAATTATGCCGATTGAAAAAAAAAAGTTCTTCCTTATGAAGAGGTAACCGAATAGAAATGCTTGGAGAGAAACGCATCGGACTAAAACATTTCAAACATTGTATCCGCTAGGGTTCAATTTGGAAAAGGATACAGACTGTAGCAATGACTGTAACTTTTTTAGTATTCTGATAGGGCCAGACTTGCAAGCAATTCGCTTGTCCCCTTTTACCGTAATGTAAAATATTTGTTTCTAAAATATTTACACCGTTCTCACCAAGATCTTTTACGGTCAAGAGAGCGACACATTGCGACGCATTGCCTTCTGTCCAGATGTCTCTACGTTACGGTGTCCATCACTACAACCCGATTTACATAGAAACTTGACGCTGGCAAATGTCGAGAACATCAGATATTCATCGGTTTGTATGTATTACTCGACATCACTGTGCAACTTTTCGATATAATTAAATATGTAGAGAACTGTAAAATGATACACAATACCGTCGCATAATATTTTGCGAATTATGGATGAATGGATGGATTGATTGATTGATTGATTGATTGGTGTTTAGGCTACCTTTAGCAGTATTTCATCTACGCTGTGGCGTGAACATTTTGTCGATATATTTTATATCCAGACATAATTCGAATTAATAACACCCTAGGCAATGAACATTTATCTCCCTGGTCATTTCAGTTGAAGAGGAAACCATATAAAAATGCTTGGAGAAAAACGCATTGGACTAAAACATTTCAAACATTGTATCCACTAGGGTTCACCTTGAAAACGGATAGGGATCTGGATATGAGTAACTATTTTAGTATTCCAATGGGAAAATGCCAACACGCAATTTGCTTGTCTCCTTGTACCGTAATGTAAAATATTTGTTTCTAAAACTTTTACACCGTTCTCACAAAGATCTTTTATAGCGAAGAGAGCGACACACTGTAAAGAAACTGTTGGTATTTGCAAAACTCCCTCCGTTGTCAATTGAGATAATTTTGCATTAGTGTTAGTTGAAGGGCGTTGATATGTTCTGTATTTTTATCACATCATTTTGAAGTTGGGTTTACTTTAAACCCATGTCTGAATCTTTTTATGCAGATTAAATATATTATACTCTATCCAAATTGACATTGCCTTCTCTCCAGATGTATCTACGTTACGGGGCCCATCACTACAACCCGATCTACATAGAAACTTGACCCTGGCAAATATCGAAAACATCAGATATTCATCGGTTTGTATGTATTACTCGACATCGCTGTGCATTTTTTTCGATATAATTAAATATGTAGAGAACTGTAAAATGATACACAATACCGTCGCGTAATATTTTGCGAATTATGGATGGATGGATGGATGGATGGATGGATGGATGGATGGATGGATGGATGGATTGATTGATTGATTGATTGGTGTTTAGGCTACCTTTAGCAGTATTTCATCTACCCTGTGGCGTGAACATTTTGTCAATATATTTTAAATCCAGACATAATTCGAATTAATAACACCCTATGCAATAAACATTTATCTCCCTGGTCATTCAGTTGGAAATTATGAAGATTGAAAAAACAATAGTTCTTTCCTTTGAAGAGGAAACCATATAAAAATGCTTGGAGAGAAACGCATTGGACTAAAACATTTCAAACATTGTATCCACTAGGGTTCACCTCGAAAACCGATAGGACTGTAAAGGAACTGTTGGTGTTTGCTAAACTCCTTCCGTTGTCAATTGAGATAATTTAGCGACAACTTAACTGTTTTCATTTCATTCCGTTAAACCAATGTTTCGTGTTTAACACTATCTGGCCACGCACACAGCAAAACCAGCCAAGTGTTTCTCTGATTGACCACCTGTGGCGTTAGAGTCTGTCTTCCAAATAGAGCTAGTAAGTCAATCGAATAATTGTACCTTGGTGGTAACCAGCAAATGTCAATAGTGCCAAACAATACATATTCACATACTTTAACTTTGTTTACCAGATTGCTTAACTTTTAATTCAAGTTTTTTGGAGGAGTAGCAATACTTTCTTAACTTAGCACTGGAGGAAAATTAACTTTCCAACATTATTGAAACGCTTCACATCTTGGTTGTGTTAGTGTTGTTTATTGTTGAAATGCACTGTCGTCAGATATGTTAAATACCCTTCAACACGGCGTAATCATCAATCCAGCAATCGAACAAGTGTCTGGAATGTTTGCCGAATATAAAAGAAATTACTACTAGGATAATGTTTATATAAAAAGTATCAGAAAGAGAAATACTATTAGACGCACCACAATGGAATATGAATATAGAAGCTTGAATGGCTGAATCAAGTGCTGTGGCGATAGCCAGCATCTGAGACATTCTTATATCGTGGGCTAAGAAATAACTGTAAACTATGTAAAGTTTTTCACAAATGGAGGAGATGGAATTTGATATATTCTCTTGATATGTCAATTTGTAAGAACTATGTTATTATCGTATATAGCCCTGACACTGTTTTTAATAATGAAAACATATCTCCGCACATAGAACCGTTGGTTTGGATTTCTTGTTCATGCGGTTATCTTTCCTCATACCATATTGGACATAGAACCAGTTTATGCTCAAACCCTCGATATATAAATGCAACACCAGGTCCCGTATTCATAAAGCTACTAAAGTTTTTTTAAATTTAAGAATTATTTAGCAAAATGTCAGCCTGTCATTTAATCATGAAAAAAGTTAAATCTGAAATAATTAAGTTGACATTTTATAAAGTTTACCTATATTCTTCCATTTAGGATCATGCAAAATTACGCAAAATAGTGTTTAGATAATTAAAATGATGTTTGGAAATTCACTAAGTTTTTCTTAACTTTCAGAAATACTTTAATAGCTTTATGAATACGGTCACGGTTAATAAATATTTGTCTTTCTTTAACTTCTTAAGATGAACCAATTCTGTGTAAATCTACAATGTATAGCAGTCAGTAGCAAGCACTGTAGCGACCATGCGGGAACAACTCACAAATCATTAACAACACTCTATATGTCTATTATAACTAATCCGTTATAATTTGTCTCCAGCAATATTTGTGTAATGAAACCATGGTTTCCACATGGAATCGCTTTATAAAGATAAAACAGCTGTTTGGGTAAATATCACCAACGCGGAGTTAATAACTGTATATTGCATTTTAAACTAAATAAATATAGATCTTATTTCCAGATCTTGTTTCATCCCACCTATGTTTGTGCAAATGTGCCCCATTACAGTCAGTAAATTACAGCTGTTGAGAGTTCGCCATGCATGCCGTTAAGCAATAATCCTTGTTTAACTAACGAAATATCACCTGTTTTTACACAGACTTTGTAGACATTTGATAGACTCATTACAGTCTCCCCAAATAGCTGTAAAACGAGAGAAACAATCGGCTAATAAATGTCTGGCACGACTGACCGACTATCTGACTCACTGACTGATCGAGCCGGCGGTCGTGGCTAGTGGTAACGTGTGCACTTACTAAAGTGAGCTTGCATCGATTTCACCGGATCGAGTCCGCCTGTCGACTGTGAGCGAGTCACATGTTGTTGCTCCGGCAATAGCGGGGTTGGTTTTTCCTACCGGTTAAATTTGTAAAGCTGCCACTAGAAAAACAGGATGCATAATACAACACATCAACATTTCAATTTTTGACCAAACCTCTCCTCTACCAGGAGGTGAAGATGTCAATGTTAAATGTCATTAACACAATCTATATTTTGTTAAGCACCCACTTGTTAAATTCTCGCGCCTCCACTTTAACAAGACTTGTAAACTGTCCCGATGGTCCATTTAATAAAACAAATATATTGAAGGCTGGTCTAAATGATTATGTATCAACTTGATGGATACAGATTCGAAAAATAAAATGAATAATATAAATATAACACTTTCGATTTTCCATAGGAATTTAGCAAAATATTAAGTTATAGGGATAGAATGAGTATGAGAACAAGAACATAATTTAAAACTATTATTTGTCCGATCGATTTGAAAGCGATCCTATTTAATACAGACAATTTAACAGTCTGTTTTGGACCAAATTAGAAAACAACAATTACGCGCAGGATATTTGTTGATGCCTTGAAAAACTGTTGTATTAGTATTGGGACATGCGATTGAAAGACAGAATGTATTAGACTTTACTGCAAATTCATTACACTATCACGTTGCCTTTTGTTCGAATGATTTTATCCCTCTTTTCATCAACAAGCATGATATACTTATATCAATGTGTACAACAGGTAACTCGAAAACTGTACATTTATAGGAGACTATCAATATATTATATCAAATTTTAAACCTGTTTTAGATTGAAACAATATTCTTGTTTGCGAAGGGTTGCACCCATCCTTCTATGTTGCTTTGCTCTGTATGTTTTATGTTTGTGTCCTTCAGTTATTGTTACTTAATCTGTTATGGAACACAGATATCGTTCTGCAATCTTTGATATCCCCCATTTTGGAATACAGACCCAGACCTTCACGACGATTTAGGGGTTCATTTCTTACTTTGAGCTCAGTTTTCTAAATAAGTAACTTAGCCTTCACTAGTTCGTGTGTCATGATTACCTCTTCAGTGTTACTCCTGCAGCCCAATTCCCCGCCGTTTACAGATCAATACATATACCTCTCATATCGACCAGTCAATAGTCAAATGTATTATTAACATAGTTATATGTTATACAATTGGTACTGGATACTTAAATGCCTACGGCATAGACAAAGGTTGTACAGTAAATTTATTTATTTTGGCATATGTCTAATGGTATAAGGATTGGTATATTTCTTCTATCGATTTAACCAAGGGGTAACCCTTCAGATAAAGAGTAACGACCAAGTTCTCCATGATTAAGTCTATAGTTTTACAATCGGCCTGATAGACCACCGTCTAAATTAGTTAATGTCTTAAATTTGTTCGCGAGAGACTCGTCGACAACAAACAGAGCATGTCGAGGGAATTTGATGTCATTGTAAATCAGGGACTCGTTTCACAACGTCATCTTAGCTTCATTGGAGGTAACTGTCATGGCAATACTATGTTTAATACTGGTCGTCGTGACAATTCTGTTTTGGGTAACACAATATTTCTTTGTGGAACAGGCGTCACTACAGGGACATTCCCTTAATTCATTGAACTTGCATTTACAACCTTCTTTAAGTCTTGTGTGAAATCAGTCATATCTCAACGATTGTGGCACCCTGTGGTAGCATGTATGTTACGCTGTTGATTAAAACTTAACATACCCTTACCTGATCTTTGAGATCTTATTGCATCAGTGCTTACAAGAGAGAGATCCAGACGCGCTCCTGATACGTATTCCTCGTTACACCTCTCCATAACAATGCTACGTAACCTGTTTCAACTGACCACAATCTTGTTAAATATTAAACTGCAAGAGAAACCGTATCTGTGTAGGCGACTAGGAACAAATTGCAAGCTCTATCGACGCATAATTAGTCTAAAACATTAACAAATGTAAACATTTCAACACACGCATTCATCAAACGTAACCAAGTCAGCATGTTGTTTGTTCTCTCTTTGAAAACGTACCATCATCAGATTTAAGCAATATTCGTTGACAGCGTTGCCAACGGATACAGATAGCACTTATCCCAGCAAGAGTCAGCTGTGACAGGGTCGTATACGTGCTGTCTTTACTTTGCAACCGTCGTCTTGGATCTGAAAACGAAATCGGATAACTGAAGCTACTAACAAGCGCAGTTCAGGTCTAAAAGTCAAAGAAATATCAACACTTGGTGTTGTCGATGCTGTTGTCGATATATGTTCTTGCTGTTATATATGAAGCTCCATTCCAGCAAGGCTTCCTTTGAATAAACGGCCATGACAGGGATATTGTTGGCGAAGAGATCCTATGTGGGCCTTTGGCCATATTGACTTTACTCCTTGTATGGAATATGTAATTAAACATCCCAGCCAGTATGGATATATTCCATCCACAAGAACAGTTCTGTTTCCCAGTTTATATGTACATGAAGTGTTCTGACTTCAGATTGAATTACCAATTGGTAAATTTCCGAGTATCAGCTGACCGTCTACCGTTCGATCATTTAAGGCCTACAGTCTGAATTTTCATCGGAATCCCATACAAGCTGAACTGGTGGATACGAAGCGCTCGAGACACCTTCAGAAAAAATCCAGCCAAAAGCTTGTTTTGATTGACTATGCCATTAGCCTCTTTGGAAATATTCTATACAACTTATTTATTTTGATAACAAGATTGAAGAAAACTAGACACAGATTTACAAGAAACACGGGTCTTTGGTTTGACGTCGACGATAATACATCAGTCCACTTGCTATACGGTTATTGAAGATGACTCCCGCTTTATCTCCAGTACATAACAAATAACTCACATTTAATTGCCACCTCCTTCTGAATTACAAATTGTGTTACAGGTGGATGCCATTTTACAATGTGTGACATTTTGTTTAGTATGAACTCGGAAAATTGTCGGCAGACAAAACCAAGAAATTCTTGAGCCATTTTATCGTTGATATGGTTCACTTCTTTCGATTGTACTCAGTAACATGCCATTAATGTTTAACAAGTTCAATAACTCATTACAAGCTTTTAAACGGAAATAATGTTCACCCTGCGATAAATCAAATTTGCACCTGGGTATAGCTGGCCAATAAAGCATTTTTCTTAGTTCATTCATTTTGTTTTATAAATAACATCTTAATACACAATTGAAAACGAAATAGCTAGTTAAATTTATATTCACGAAATCAGAATTCTAGTAAATGCTCTAACATGAGAAATACACATACATCGAGATTGAAAGGCACTTTGACAAGTGCCAACGAGGGCTAACACAACGACACGTACGCACTCTTTAACTGTACTCTGTTTATCATATACCTTCAATGTTGCTTGAAGAGAAAGATCGTTGGGACAAATCTGACAAACATTCAGGGAGGAGAGTTTGGAAGAGGCCAAGTACAAAAAGATTAAAATAGTACAATATTTAATAGGGAAATCGTTTAATAAAACGGGCCGTTGGATTTCCCTTTTGCAAACCTATGTAACTACAAAAATGATTATATGATCGAAGTATCATGAACACAGTTCAATTGTTTGAAAATGAATTTCAAAAAGAAGGCAAATTTGTTTACAAATTTCGTATGCCTGCGCAGAGCTGACAGAGCACTTGAATTCGTTCTATAAAACTGCACACCCCATCAAATCATGCGGGAAAACTTGGTTCAATTTCCAACACTAACCGCGACTTTATATGGTGTAACCATAATGTATTGTGGTTTTAATTTAAAAAAACACCCCATATGTGGAATAAAATGTCCGGTTGCCAAGTGTTGAGCTCTGCTACACACCATGGGAGGTTTTCCCTAGCTATGCTACTTGAACCTTCCAAACCTTTTGAAACAGCAGAACGATACCATGATTTGACACTTTATCTTCCAATTTATAAAAATTGCATGGCCTTACCTTGAAAAAAAAACCACCTCGTTTTCTTCCTTAGGCACTTTCGTCTTAGACCGACCCATTAAAAGCCACTCAACATCCATATCAATGTCAAAATCAATAATTTCTCAGCAGTACCCTATTCGCTTAAAAATGTCTTCCGGATTCAACGTTATATGTTATTTTGAGGCAGGCTTTATTTCTAAAGTTTCATAGGGCAGTACGTCGTATCTCATCTTTATACTGTATAGTTTATAAGATACGTATTCGCTGTAGGGGGTTCCCCTATCACGTTAACGGGTTCTGTGACTTCTGTCATATAAAATGTTAACACTTTTGTCCCGTTTCCGATATGGATAAAAAATACGATGCCATTGTATCTGTGTGGTGATACTCATAGACATATGATACGTTTGTTGACCGACGCTAGACCAACAGGTTTAAAGGCCAATACAGATGATTTATCAGCTTCATTGCGGGAGAGAAACTGAGTAGAAAATTTACCCTATAAACCCACGACCTTCTGCTGGTTGCTGTATACCACTCTATAGAGTTTACACTCTAGACCACTCCACCACATAGGTCAATGGATGTCCTAATAGGACGTTTTTTATCAAAGCCAATTTCACTCGTCCAACGTTCTGCTCCTTAAAACCAATAAAGCATTTGTTTAATTGTACTAATTATATGATATATTTAACCTAAGCGCATAATTAATTGTTTCGCAAGAAAGGTGGCACTCTTTACAAGTTCTCCACCCTCCACTGAAAATATATATATACCCAAGTATATTCCGAAGGAAGGTTTCAAATGACAGTTTGTAGCTAAATGAGAATGAGTTATAACTTATATCACTTATAGTATTACTACTTTATCCAGCAGACAGTATACCTTATATAATGAGTACCGCTGAGGAGTTTATCATAGTAAAGTATAGTAACAACTCCAAAGAAAGACAATGAATTCGTTTTGAATATATATATACCTATGATTCTATTTAAATTAAGCCTGATGATGGTTTGATCAATAAACAGAAACGATGAGTCACAATGAATTCATTATCTTTCTTCGGAGTTGACAATATACTTTATAATGCCTTATATATTTCCCATTGAGTCATAATTATACAAATCTGCCTGGGTAAGGCACGGTCTATCAAATATAATTCCTGGAAGCATCGTCTTGACAGTAAGAATCTTTTTAGCCATGATTTATTGACACTTATAATTGTCTCATATACAACAGGAACCAAGGCGTGAAGTTTGTCGCATTATAAAGCAATCATTCCAGTGGGTTATATAGCATAGTATGGAATATCGGGTTTCGGTCTTCATATATTCGAATTATAGCTCACTCAATCATAATTAATGTGATAATCTCTGGTCCCGGTAAGCTTTTTTATTATTTGATTTATTCCATAATAAGATAGGATTCATTTTCTAGCATACCTTATTGACTTCATTTTCGTTTAATGCAAACACCGGAAACATGAATGTTCAAAGTTCACAGTAGCATGGTGGTACGCCTATGTTTACAATTCAATATACTATACAACTTACAAAAAAACGTTTCACTAAATGATTTTGGCGAGTACAGAACAGAAGTTCTATTAAAATTAAGAATGCTTTTTTTCATATGTGCTTATAGGTTAAATAAAGGTTTTAAATTTAAAATCGTTTACGATTCAACAGTCTATGCCATGATATACAGATACAGCAAAATCAATGATAGTGGGGGGTTACATAACAAAGCCAGGATCCTTTTAAAATCTCGAACGCATTATTTAAACTTTGTCGATAGGTTTCCATCCGCTTACAGATTTTGCTACGATGTTGAAGAATATTGTTACAGATAAGCATTAGAAGGATCAATGCGGCCATTAAGAACGCAATGTCAAGTTCTAATGAAACAATATTTGAGCAAATATGACAGGGATATGTTTTGTTTTCCCGTAATGCGTTTTAACTATTGTATTGATCGATTTTCGTTCACAGTTACAGGTTTATTTCCATGATATAGGCTTGTGTGTAGTTGTATTGCATTGTTTATCCGGTCTTGGTTAATATTACGCTGTATTATGGTGCCCATACAAATCCATGTTAAGCAAAGCCATTAGGTATACAGAGTTCAGCGTTTTATTCATTTATTGTATGTGGGGTGGGGAGGGGGAGAGTAAGGGTCAGTCTTCTTTGAACTAAAACGCCTAATTAGGTCTGGAAATTGTATCCAGGAATTATTTATTTGGCTTTCAATTGTGCTAAGCTCTGCTTATATATGCTTAGGTGGATACTTTCCTCATCTCATTTACAAAAAGACATGTCAATAGCCATAAATGCAACATAGAAACACAGTATATTCCGTGTCGAAATTTTCGTCTGTGGAAGACAACTACAGCCGCCATTTAATATCTGTTGTTTTGGCCATATTCTGTTCCTTCGTTTATTATAATTTGCTGAAGTGTAGTTTCAATACCAAACCCAATACAGCGTAAATTGCTGAACTGTAGTATATCGTTTAATTGTATGTGTCGCGCGTCTCAGTATATTGGTAAATGATAACTAGTGTACAACTCAATTGATTTAGCTTCTGATGACATGCCCTATACCTTCATTTGTAAGTTAAACCAAGGGTTTCTAGATTTCTCATTATAAAATCGGTTTAACGACAAGAAAACGTTTTAAACTAACATAATAAGTACCATCTGTTGATATCATTTCCCACACCATACCCGTAGCAATTGTTGTATTATCTACCACCAAACTAGCATAAGTCACACTTTTTCGCTTTTCTTTCTATTACTGATCACGGAGTAAACACATGTTACAATTCGGTTCGGTCTATTGACTACTTCATAACTGGCATTATGCAAATGTTTTTCTCTTCTCAGTCTTGTGACTTCACATGTCAATAACGATAAATATACTCTCCCCATAAAAAAGCAAAATTATTTTTTTAATCAAATAAGAATTTTCAGCATCACATTACATTGAAATTAAGCATACTAGTTGTTCAAATTTTGAATTTCATTAACAAGCCGAAATTTACCACATTAAAGTCCATAGCGCTCAAATGACGTCAATGCAAAGTCATTATCTGCTGTGCCCAGCATTACCTGTAACACAGCACGGACCCGTCTCGACATAGACATGATCAATGGAAGAATACGGTTTTGCAGAATTCTCCTCCATTCTTCCTCAAGAGCCTGCTGCAGTTCTTGCAGATTTTGCGGCGCTGGATATCGACTGTGCACCCTAATCCAAATCACCCCTGAAATGTTCAATTGGGTTAAAATCTGGGGATTTGCCAGGCCGGGGCAACACTGTTACGTTCTGGTTATTAAGAAACTCTACAGTAGCACGAGCTGTGTGCAGCCGACCGTTGTCGTGCTGAACAATTTATTTATGGAGGTCCATTATAGGCAGCATGTGTGGTGTTAAAACCTCATCTCTGTATCGAGCAGCGTTAAAGTTACCAGGGATGTACACCAGTTGAGTTTTTCGGGCGCAGGATATGGCACCCCACACTATCCCACTTCCTTCATCAAAACTCAAGGACGCAGTTCCTTGAGAACCTCTCATTCCGGCGTATGTAGACACGTGTACGACCATCTCTTCTCTGCAGCTTGAATATGGTTTCATCGCCAAACCAGACTCACCTCCAGTTTCGCAGGTTCCAGTCCCTTAATCTGTTGCACAATCCGACCCTTGCACGTCGATGCTGCAACACACCAAAGTAAGGACGTCTGGCGCGTAAGCCGTTTTGACCTATCTGTGCTGATATTCTCCGGAGACCTGGTGCATTTGGTGCGGTTTCTGTTGACGTTGCTGTTTCTCAGATGTAATAACCTGATGTAGCAATTTCACGCCGCTGTTTTGACCCTATGACAACCAGAACGTTGATTTACCTATTGAACCGGATTCGTGGTACCCCTGGATTGATTGATTGGTGTTTTACGCCACATTCAGCTACGCCGTGGCTTGAAAATATGGTCACTTGATATCCATCCGATACACCAAAGAGGTAATTCCAATCTGAAGCATCCTAGGTAGCAAACATCAAAAAGAGAAACAAATCGAACCGGACACGACAAACATTAGTGTTAAAAACATGTCAATATATTAAACAGTTTAAATTTGGATGTAACAATTGTAGATATTCTGTTTAAAACAGTGTGTATAGCTACTCAAAATAACTGAATAACAGATCTGTTTAAGTAATCCCGTCGACAACTTCGCCAGCAATGTTGTCCCCTTGGCGTTGACCATCCAAAGAAAAACAAATTGAACTGAAAAATAAATGCTAAAATATGTCAATGTATTACAATGTTTAGCTTTGGATCAAAACGTTGTAAATATTATGTTTAAAACTAT
>JAVFBW010109561.1:0-16399 GCA_034783835.1 Mopalia ciliata | reverse complement strand
TGTCTGGGTTTCGTATCAACCAAACTAATCAGTTTTACTTGTTGTGAATCAAAACTTTACGCTTAAACTCTCCAACAGTACCATGGCTTGTCCGGGATGCATACCATCCAAACTTACTTCACATAATATGAATCACGCCTTAACAACGCCTGAAAATCTATCGTCGTGTCGTGGCTTGTCCGGGTTTCGTACCAACCAAACTATCTTTACTTGTTGTGAATCAAAACTTATCAGCGCTTGAACTCTCCAACACCATGGCTTGTCCGGGATGCATACCGTCCAAACTTACTTCACATACAATGAATCACGCCTTAACAACGTCTGAAACCTCTATTGTCGTGGCTTGTCCGGGTTTCGTACCAACCAAACTATCTTTACTTGTTGTGAATCAAACCTTAACAACGCTTGAACTCTCCAACACCAAGGCTTGTCCGGGATGCATACCATCCAAACTTACTTCACATACTATGAATCACGCCTTAACAATGCCTGAACTCTTCAGTGTCGTGACTTATCCGGGCTGCATACCAAGCAAACTTACTTCACATATTGTGAATCACACCTTAACGACGCCTGAACTTCGCAACGTCATGACTTAGTCCGGGGTGCATACCAATCAAACTTACTTGACTTACTATGAATGGCACTTTAATAACGCCTGAATTCTCTCACCCCGTGGCTTTTCCCAGGTGAATAGAATGTAAAAGGTAAAACCTGGTTTAATGTTACCCCCCTTACATTTCGTCTCTGAATACCAAAGTGACGTTGGTAGTTGTAGACGCTTTATGTGTCGTTTATGTTTATCACCACAGCAAAATGTCCTAATACTTAAATATGTTGAGGTGCTTTCGGGTATAAAACGAATACCTCAAACATAAGAAGACATAAACTAGATACAAAAACTGCAAGTATCCACCTGAATTCGCCTGGCATATTTAAGCCAACATTGAAACGTGATAATTATATGTATGCTGTTTTGTAGGCAAAATCGCCAGTCTCTTCAATACAAAGATGTTGTTTTGTGTTGGTTGACTCGCGTTGTTATCATAGTAACTGAGACGCATCGCTCTGTGTTAATTGTAGGCACGAAATGTGTTAATTCTTATTAACGTACTTACCATGTATAGTTGTTGTGTTGATCGAATGCGAGGAAAGGAGACTGTCTGATTATTTGATTTATTTGTATTTTTAGATAACAAGACTAGAGTGTATGGAAACCCCAAAACTCTAATAAATAAATCAATCAATCCAAAACACAATCTCGTATTCATTCTTGTCCCCAATTTCGCAACCTAAGAAAACCAGCATAAGATTACTTAACTGTTGCCCGGCAGATTGACAACGAATGTCTGTTAAATTGCATCAAGTAAAGAAGAACACAGATAATATTTGTATTCTATGGTTGCCCGGAGTGCTGATGGTCAAGTCGCTCTGAGCCAAGGCAACTCATTAGCACCCTCTTATGCCAGACAAAAGACATAGCGCCACGACAGGTGTCAGAACTGTGACATAAGAAACAGTGACAGCAAAAAAATATGGCTTAAATATTCCTTTATATCGTAAAATCTTTGCTTATTTTTTTATTTGCAAGATTACATATTTTATTTACTACTTTAACTTAATCAAGCTCGTGACGTTGAGTGTATCTATACCCAAAACCAGGCAAGTCCGTATGCCATACCATGACTGGCTTAATGGCTGCACGCGCACACTCTCTTTACAGCTCTTTCGCTCGATGACAAGAGGTCTAATGGTAACTATCATAACATCATAAAATAACACCATAACTATCATTTAACGTGTAAGCCACAATTATTACCATTCATGATTGCTATCTTAGAAAGTATTTGATAATCATTCGTACCCTAAATGTGTCAAAATGCCGAGCGCATTGACTTCTTTTATTATTATTCTTTTAACCTTTTTTTAATATTACCCTATTGACTACGGAAATTGTTTTTTTATGGATTATACATAAACACATAGATTCTGCTTTGAGCTATTGTATTTGCACTCCTTTGAAGACAACAATGCAAAAGCACCCAGGTTCCGGTTACAGTGTTCAGTGCTATAAGCTCTCAATTATGCCACATATCAACCGTGTTTCGTGAAGTAAATAACAAAATAATAACCGCGTTTGTGTCCTTTATCGTGACTGTTTTCACGATCGTGCCATCGATAAAGATACAATGGTCCTGAGGAACCTGTGTAATTGACCAATTCTGACACCATTACAATTTAGTTAAAGAGAACAAACAGAAACAACAATACTATTGATTGACATGTCATGGCGGCTATACTAGCTGTGAATATCGTTTATACAAATATTTTTAAATCTAATTGACCAACATGAAAAAGAGAGACATATTGTGCTTCAACTCTTTGATTTTTCGATCCACGAAGCTCTCCTCGAGCAGTTTATTTACTTCCAACAATGGTTAAAGGATTTTCCCATAGTTCTTTAGTTGTCGTCAGAATGATATGACGGTATTCTAAGAAAAAGCGTTCCCCATGTTAGTAGTTGTTTTTCGTCTTCTTTCTTTTTCGGGGTCTTCTTGAGATGGCAATGTTTGAACGTACGCTATGGGGCTATCGCGTATGCGTATCAAAAGTAATGTTGACGGGCTTGGTCATGGGTTCTTCACACCAATAGACGCTCTGTCACTTAGACGCTCATGTCAACACAGCTGGTTTATGGAACAACGCAATGCATGTTTGGTGAGTACATCAATTCGTGGACTAGTTTGGTTCATCCCAGTAGGCCAATGATTTTCGACTGTATTATGCTCGGCCCTTTGCTGTGGGGGTTTTCACTGGGATGTTTGACTCTGGTTTGTTTTATTCTGGGATGTTTGACCTTGGGATGTTTAACCATGAGCTATTGACTTGGATTTTCGTCTCTGGGTTATTTGACCATGGGATGTTTAACACTATGGTACATTTGACGGGGATGTTTGACACTATGATATATTTGACCGGGACGTTTCCCACTATGATATATTTGACTGGGAGGTTCGATTCTGGGTTATTTAACTCTGGGATGTTTGACACTATGCTATATTTGACTGGGATGTTCGACTGTAAGATGTTTGACCAAGGGATGTTCGACTATGGGTTATTTGACTAAGTGATGTTTGACTCTCGGTTGATTGACTATATGATGTTCGACTCTGAGATGCTGGACTGCTCTGGCCACTGACCAGCTCAACTTGATAATAATGCGACATCCAGAAATGGTAGAAGTGGGCAGTTGATACCGCTTGAGAATATATGTCTCCTATAAAACATTGGCCTTGTCCATAAACTCCAGCTTGGTACATTTTGTAAAACAACCACAAACCCACACATTATTCCATCGGGAAATTTATGACGTCAGGTAGCGAAAATCAAAGAAAAAGTATAAGTCGATCGTATAGGTTTCTCATCCCGTTTATCCTTATCCTTTACACCAATGTTTTATTAACTTCAGACTCATCCTCACGTTTTTTCTGCTATTTGTCAATTCCAAAACTCTTGGGATGGGATTAGACTGAAGGATCTTCGTTCATCTGCAAACCTGGACAAGTAATCATCCCAGTCGTGAAATACCCGTCAGTGAGGACAAATTCAAACAGTGTTTTGTCACATCAGTTATTCGAGTACAAAACCTTAGATTTGTCGTTGTAGATAAAGATTTGTTACGTCAATTACAGAAACAGGGTTGGTATGTCATTCCAATTCTTGACAAACCATAGTCGTGTCATTACATTAAAGGTAAATCATTGTATTTGAGATTTTAATTGAATCTCATAGCGTCCATTAAAGCAAAAGTTGCGGCAGTATATTTGTCATTCAATAGGCCTATTACTTAAATGCAATCGTGACAAGACCCTGGATGAGATTAGATGTCCTCTTTAACAAAATATACACATTTTTTAATTCGCTGTCATGCTGTTAACAACTAGTTGATTGTGCAACCCCTTTGTGCAACCGTATTCATTGCACTTGTCACCGTGATTAGCTTAATCACGTTTAAACTACATTTACCAAAAATACTAAAGAGTGGTCAGTCAACCGCACAAGCTAAATGTTCATCGTAACTTGAACAGAACATTTTGTTACCACGGCTGACTCGAATATAATAATTCTAACGTTTTTGATAAAAAATATAAACCCGATTGAAGGAGCCAGTTGTGTGAATTGGGTGAGCTGGATACACATAATCGCACGAGGGCTGGCTGACGAGTTTCTAAGATGTGCCAGTATAAACGTACGCATCCACCAAAATGACAACAGTGTCCAATAAGCACTTAACTTTTTACAAACAAAAACACCTTATGTTGGGTTAATCATAATGGAACAAATTCAGAGTAATTTCACTTGCCACAGTTACGGCTTCGTGATGACAAAGTATAAGATTGGTATAGGAAAGATCTTAGTCAGCATTTATCGAACTCTTTGTGTCGTGAGCTACTTGCTTTGTGTATCTTACTATAGAAGCACATCGAGCAGCTGTTGTGCAGCTGCGAATAATGGTCTCAAATGTACAAGCTGTTTAGCCAAATATGTCCGTATGTTAAAAACACTTTTTCTAGAAGCATAAAGAAAAATAATCTTAAAAACTGTGATCAATTCTTTTCTTCTGGAATGACAGATAGTTAAAGGCAGATAGTTAACATTTGATTTTTTTAAAATATAGGTTGCGGCATTCGCGACCTAAAGGCTTCGTGTCAGAATGGATATAGGTTGGTTTGGATAGCGGGTTGCACCTGTCCGGATAATGACCTAATCTTAGGTAACTTAAAAGGTGTATTATGTTAAAAGGTAGAAATGAAGCCAGGCTTGCCCTGGCTATCTCGAGTCCCGTGGTTGCAATCACTGGAGGCAGTCAAAATATCTCTCCCTAAAATTCAAAAACTATATATAGTCACTCGTGCGAAATTAACGACTTCGTAACATTGATCAAGGGGTAAGAAAATGTGTTTCTTATGATCAGATATATAATATCAAACGAGTTAAGCTTACCTGCAAGTTTGCTGGCTTCTGCTTGCTTTTGAACTGTTCACGCTGGTAACTGGTAAAGTTCGTCACAATGTTCCGTCAGCGAAGTTAAACCTCTTCCCGATAGCACTGTGTTACATACGATTTCACTCTTCACCCAAATGGAACTATCTTATGTGATAGGCGAATTGACTTGAATCGAAATAATTTTAATAATATGGCAAGGTGATTTTTTTAATACATTCACAGGTATTGTAAATTGCAACAATTCGAAATTCTTCTTAGAAATATAAGCTTTTAAAGTTCTTTAAGAAATCCGTTTTTCAATCATCAGCGTTGATCGTCTTTAGATGTGTAGTGCCATGGAAAGCTCTTGGTCTTTGATCTTAAGTACAGCCGTCAACAGTTCCGCGCGTCCCCCTCCTAGCATGAACAATCTCCTCGTTTACAATCGTTTTTCCACAGCGAGAATGCGTAGTGTGAGACTATATCGGCTGCCTTTATGAATACTGTATGCGCGGGGTATGAAGGTATAGCTCAAGCGTACGGTACAATTTGACGGATTATCATGCAGTCACGACTGCTTCATTCATACATTATCTCTCCGATTGGCCAAACAGAATTTACTGTGGACATTGACAGTGGGTGGAACTATCGACTTCACCAATTCATAGGTTGAACATCGAACATGTTCACACTTCGCCCACATTCCTTGGCTGTTGATTTACCTACATACGGCGATTGGCGTCACTAAATAGAATAGCAAACGAAAACTTTAAATTCTGCACGACACTGAGAGGGGGCGAAGAACAGGAAGAAACAAAGACAGTAATGGATAGCTAATATTTGTATTGCATTTGATACAAACCATTATTGAAAATGATATTTGATGCGTTGGAACCGATATCTATTGTTCAGCTATTTTTATATAAGCCAATCCAAAAACCAGTTAATGAGGCTGATCGAATATTGGGGAAAAAATTATACTACCAATCGGTCTTTGCGGAAGTTAAGCTATTTAAAAAAAATGCTCATAGTAAACAAAATTAAAATCGTTTCACGACTTTAAAATCTAAAAGTTTGACAGATTTAATTTAAAAAAAAAAAACGTATAACCGTAACTCTTCCGGCCAGTGATATTATCATTATTTTCATAACGTAAACTTGCAAAGATAAATGTGGGTCATGGGTTCGGTTCCATTACAGGTTTCAAACTGCACTATTTTTCTAAATTACACAAAAAATCAATTATTCTTAAAATTGCGCAAATGTTTTGTTGAAATAAAGAAGTTACCACAAAACAAAAATCTGACAAAAATATACCAACAAATGAAAACATTCAAATCAGCTCCAGAAGTGTGTTCGGATTTACTTCGATGGAGGGTTACCTCTCTATACGTGCTCAAATTAAATAATAGACTTTCTTAACTATAAATAAGAATCGAACTGTGGTATACGATAGGTTCCAGTAGAAGTATCTTAACTAGTTTAAAAGACTTTTGGTTCCAGACAGTTAGGGCTATTATTGAAAACGATTGATGCTAAGTGGAATTCTGTCTTTTTATTTATATTATTCGTATCAAGGCCGAGCCTAGGAATTCTGTCTTTTTTATATGTATATTATTCGTAACAAGGCCGACTGAGGAATTCTATTTTGTTATTTATATAATTCGTAACAAGGCCTTTCAACGGAATTTTGTCATGTTATTTATATAAGTAGTAAAAAGACCATGTCGTGGAATTCTGACTTGTTATTTATATCATTAGTATCAAGACCAAGCCGCTGAAATCTGTATTGTTATTTGTATTATTCGTAACAAGGCCATGCCGTAGAATTCTGTCCTGTTATTAACATTATTCCTTAAAAGACCGAGCTGTATTGTTTGTTGTTTTTTTTTTTTAAATTTTATTCGTAACAAGGTCATGCCGTGGAATTCTGACTTTTTATTTATATTTTTGTATCAAGACTGAGCCGCTAAACTCTCCTGAGCTTTTCATTGCGGAAGTTAATGCTTCAGACAGTTTTTCTCTACCGAAATACAAAGACGGTTCACCGGCACCAAAATATCGGCGAAAATCTCGAAGTTAAATGCCAATGTGACACAATATTATCATAATAATACGTCGATAAGTTCTTGTAAGAATATTGATGTTCCTTCATCGCCGAGAAATACCGGTAACACCATGCCTGGTAGCCAGAGCGAGAGGAATGGCCGTGAGGAGTACTGGCCCTTTAATATTTCTACCGTATCGATTTTCTATAGAAAATAGCCTCAACTTAATATTACTTACAGTATATGTCAAAACCGTTTCAGATGGAGGAAGGATAATCAGCCATCAACAGGCCTATGGCAAATTTTCTCTATGAAACAAGATGAACTAGATTATGTATTTTCAAAATAAACGAAGCTATATAATTTTAAATTGAGCAAAAGTTATGAAATAAAAGGCCGACTTTTTAAGGAACTGTTTTCCCCAAAAGAGTCTGGCACATTAAAGGGTTTATTGTTTTCTCAACTATTATAAGGCGGCCAGCTAGAGGGGTTTCCTGCTAACCGGATGCTCTAAGAGCTGTCTGGACACATGACCTACATGCATCTGTTTGGGTCTTGTAGTGTCCTGTCTTGTCTTTGTCTGTTGTCAGTCATATGGTGGGTGGTTTACTTACCCCCACTGGGCTGATATGCCCCCAAATGCCTGAAATAATGTCAGGTACGGCGCAAAATCCCAATCCTACAAATTTATTGTGACGTGCATTTCCCTCACTGCCGACAGTCTATTTCCCTGACATTTTACTACTAAAGACTTTCTAAAATATAATCGATTCTACTTCCTACGTCGATACATTGAGTCTAAGATACACCATCTTGTATTTCATTTCTTTTATTGGCTGATATGTGACAAACGTCGCCCCAAATACTAGCAGAAATTAATGTGCAAAGAACTAGAACAGCTTACAAGAATTGTCTTAGTCACGTCCACTATAGAAACTCTTGCGATAATACGATTGTACTAAAGACCACTTAAGAGTATCAAGTGAGAACAATCCTTCTCTGTGTTCCCGCCAACGAGAGGGTATGATACGCTCGCTTTAATATTGTTTCTTCTTCCTTCCTTCCTTCCGTCTCGTTTTCTTTTTCGTCCTTCATTTTTTCTTGTCTTTATTTTGGTCGTGCCTATCTTTTCTACAATCTTCATCGCTTTTTTCTTGATCCGAAGCAGTTGGGAAAAAGATAATGACAATTCATTTCGTATCACACGCAATTTAGATTGATGGTTCCCAGTGCATCGGAGCTAGTTGACATTTTTACGTCAATAGCAACGTTTTACAATGTTGGGAACTGTTTTGTTCCACATACAGCCCAAGTCAGTCGACAGATTCAATGAAAGGGGAGATAAATGCAGGTTTGTGTCGTTTTTGTGGCAAAACAATACATCGATAATACACTCTCACTAAGCATGGGTATATACAAATCCTTTCTTTATAGCCTCTGGTTAAAGAATGCCCATTTATCTAGGGTTGCCAAAACAGGATTGAGGTTTAAACGCCAAATTATATTTCTCTTTTAGCCGTTTCTGGCCTAAATCTCTCTACAAGCTTTGATTTATTCCGGACAAAATGTTTTGTCAGACAGCCAGTTATCGGTCGCGGCCTTAGATATTACATAAACTGCATTCTGGAGCACCCCAAATGTTACTCATTTTGTCTCAAGATTCAAACGAATTCATTAGTACATATAAATAGGTGTTGATCAGTGAACGTACGATTACAATGCACGGGAATTGAAAAACGGGGTGTGTTTTACTATCCAATTGTTGAAGGCATTTTACAATTGAGCTCCTGGTCAAAAATCAAAAAGCAATAATTTTATAAGGGAATAAAAGTTTTTTCGGTGTTTTAAGTTTTCCGGTCAGTTTGATTATTGGAGAAATTAGAACTATAAGACCATTTACTTCTTTATGATCAAAGCCCGTAAACATTGTTTCCATGCCGTTGTGAAGAAGGGTCATTTCAATTTGAGTATGCCACAGCAGAAAGAGTAAAGTTATAATGACCTTGAAAACAGTAGGAAGCAACAATTTTCTGCGAAATATGTTGGTTTTTTTTTATTTTTTAGGACTTACACTCAATAGCTGTTAGTTTGAGACCAGGTGTCAAAGAATCAGGAACATTCTATTTATGAAGCTAAATGGAGATGGTGTCAGAATTGTTTTAATTTGACCCCTGGAAAGACGTTACATGGCCGACGTTATGAGGATCAAGTTTTTTTTTTATTTGTTTATAAAAATTATATTTAATTATGAGAAAATTGCAGTAAGATGGATGCTTATGGTGTGATCATTAGCCAATGTATAATTCAACAAAATTATTTTAAAATAGTTAGAAACATCAAATGTGGGGATTGGGAGTGTCTCTAAATGGAAACTGAAGAACAAATTTAATTTGTTAGATTAGCAATTCCTCCAAATTGTTATATGCTCCAGTTATCAAATCCATAATTTTCTGTCAGCGAGTAAGTTATACTTCCATAGTCTATAAACTGGTTCTACAGACGCACGTCCATTGGGATTTGGGTAACAGTTTCGGTGCGATGATAGCCTAGCCAACCATGTCGCACTTTTAAACACACATAAAGCCCACTTAATGCTTAGCACGTGACTATGCACTGAGCCAAAACGATCCATAATTACCGCTTTTACCATTGTCTATATACAAATACATAAGCAGTGATTCGTTTTCGATTTTGTCTAAAAGCAGTATTATTTGCTCTACAATGATCTGTTTGTGACACCACTTACAACTGTGGGTTTTGACTAACGTCTGTCCAATAGTAGTACTAATTTACCACCGCCAGACAATGGTAGGTAGTTTATGGCACCTATTATTATCCTATCCCGGGCGCTTTTCTCGTTCTGTCCACTGAAATATCGATGTGAGGAGTTAATGTAAAATACAGTAACAGATTCCTGTCCCTATGTTGTTAACAGTGAAGATAACTTAATGATACAAAGAGACATGTGTGGCTGGGACTATTGGAACTGACTGACTGGCCGACTGACTATCATCTATGTCCATAAAATTGATCCTAAAAGCTTTAACTGAGAAAACCAGCGGCGCACGTCTAGTGTAAGTGTATAAAACTCAGCGCCTTAATGATCCTCCAAATGTTACGTGACTGATAACCTTTATAAGAAATCTACCTAATCGTTAATTCTTTATTTGCCTGTGTATGTTAGTTCAGATCCACTATTTTTAAATGTATATAGTCTCTGCCAAACTGTGTTGAAGGATCACTTGAAGTTTGGAAAAAGTTCGACGAAGTTGTACGCAGTTCAGTTGGTCTTGTTCTTGAATAACAAGCGAAATAAAAGTTAGAGTAAAAAAAATGTTTTAGTATTGGTTTTGATTGCGGCTCCTATACTTTTGCAGTTATGCATCAATAATCTGGCGGAGCTCTTTGGAGAATATGAACAAATACTTCCAACATTCCAGAGTATTGCTTGTTTTCTTGATCTTAGTTCACTTCTTGCTGGATCTATTAGGCTAAACAAAAGTATACTTAATATTTATCTTCAAACATTCATAGTTCATAATAGATACACAATTACTTCCAATTTCCGACTACAAATGATACATTGTGAGCCTTTAAGTTAGCTATATTCAGTAAGCATATCGCATTGTCATTGACATGGCGCTGATTAATTTCATCATCACAGTAGGCTAGGCTCTGCAGTGACGTATTTGGCATATGTTGCTATGAACCTCCAGTATCAATAATTTGTTTGCTTGATTGGGGTTTAGCGCCGTATTTAAGGTTATTTCACTCGCATGACGGCGTGACAAACCAAATTCTTATTTCGTTCTGTTAGTGTAGTCTACATCATTTTATTTTCCCGACGAATCAGGTCAATTGTCGGCCTACAAAATAATGTAGTTTTCCTCATTTATTCTTCATTTAAAAAAACAAATGCTTTGCGGAACGCAGAGGTTGAATGTGCTTCTGATAAGATTGAACTTTTTTACCAAATTTATTGGTGCTAATAACAGGCTGTTAGGGAGAAGTGTGTAATTGGCGTCTTGTATCCTTTTATTCACATATCTTCAAAAGAGTTCCACTCACCTTTTTTTTTTTACATAAGTGAAAAAGATTTCCACATTTTTTTAATAAATGTTTATTTTACATATGTCGAATTCTTTTTCACATAAGTGAAATTCTTTTCAACATATGTATAATAAATAATTAATTTTATATATATGTGATTCACATATGTGAAATACTTGTTCACATATGTAAAAAAAATGTCCAAATATGTTTAATACTTTTTCACATACATGTGTATGTAAAACCATATGTGGAAATGAATTCAACATATAAAGAATGAAGGCAGTAGTGATAAAACGGCTTGCCATCGGCTAGCTCACTCAGTGGATCACGGTGATGAATTTTCTCTATCTTCCAAGCTTATCCTTACTTTTGTTGTTGAGATCAAATATGCAGAAGTAATTAGGTTTGCTTTAACTGTGTTCTTTAACTGTGTGATTCTACAAATCGTGTGTTACTCATAAAATAGCATTCGAGTTGACTAACAGCGGTGTTTTTTTTATTACTATTATTGCTTCTAGAAGCACGGTGTTTGACTTTACAGAAACGAGTATCTCCTGTTTCACATCAAACTTAACTTGGCTTGTGCATAATCTAGAGCTGCTTGACTCATATAGACAGGAATAAATGGCATTGTTTCTTGGCCCTTTTACAGCCCGTTACTCTTGTTTTTTTTTTTTGACAAACAGACTGATAGAAGTCTTCACTATTCAAAATACTCCAATATTGAGTTAATAGAATTCGTCTGACCAAAGACAGTCGGCGCCGAAAAGCGGACGAGAAACGGTTGCTTTGTATTAGAAATAACTGCATGGTAGTTAAATGAATCAATCAATGGAAAGTCAGATCCAAATTGCTCGTCCGTTCGTTCACAAACCTTCCCATCTTTCCAGGCAATCAAAGCAGTAGGATGATATCATTTAGAAACCCCAAATGTAATGATTAAATTATCAATATTAGTGGCGACACCGATACACACAGGAACAAAACTGTCGGAGTGTCCGGATAGAATAATAATTGGTGCGATGAAATGCCTACCATTGTCTGTGATCAATTAGTCTTCTTATCGTTGGTGGACGTAAGTCAAAACATATTGTCTCAAGAGGTGTCGCAAATCGATCCTCATACAGCAAATAATACTGCTTTTAGACAGAAACGAAAATAAATCACTGCCCAGGTAGTTTAAATAGACCTTTTGTAAAAGTCTCTGCCGTCAATTATGTAGGTTTAGTGCGTAAGTCTGATGCAGGTAAGAAGTAAATGTTGAATGTGTGTAATTATTTACCCTGACATGACACGATTGAGCTACACAATCCCAGTTAAGGTCTTGTTAGACTACTGGGTTAATTTTGAGAGAAACCATAATCAGGCAGTTTGGGGTCGGAAAATTATATATGTATATCTTTTTGGAAAGCCTGGATACGCACAACTTAACGTGAATTCGTTGAAGGTCAAAGAATAACTCTGAAATTCTTTGCTAATTGAATTCACATCGATTAAGAAAAAATACGTGTATTTTGGTGGTTATTTTTCCGAATATAAATATTATAAAACCCAATTAGTTCATTTGTTTAGTTGAACAATCTTTCAACTAAAAGCAGTGGCTAATGTTTGGAAGATTTTGCGTTGAATAATTTAAGTGGACATAATTTTATCTGTCCAACCTTTAGAAAGTCTTTATACAAACACAACATATGTCTTTCAAATTTTTTTTTAATAAATGTAGTACGAACTAAAAAAAAAAAATTATTGTTCCTTTTGTTTTTAATTCCACAATCTTCTCTTTCAAATAAGTGCCCCTACTAAACTAACTTCGATGTACCTTTCACGGGTTCGAGTAAATCACATCTACTAAATAGTGAAATGTCATAAAACTTACCACTTACCACACATCAGTTTGCTAATATCAGTTACGCTAATCAAGATAATTAACTTTGTCAAAAAATCGTATCGAATACCATTTATACCAAGTGGGATATACAACTTCTTTTGTGCACATATACTGCTTTGGGAGTTTGGTCAATTCTTTTATAGTTGACAAAGAATTTTTTTATTCACATGTCAAATGTTTCGAATTTCAATCTAGAATACAGTTCTAGATATTTGAAAGCCGAAGCTTAGGCGTTGATTTGAAATTTTAAACCAGGTCTCTAGTTTAATAATTTATAGCTTATGATAGCTCTGAGATTTGATCCAACAATAAAAAGAATAGCTCTAGCTCCAGGGCATCTGATACATGTATCATATATTAAGGTCTTGCTGGGCCCCTTTGGCTCAAAATAAACCAAACTATTTTTATTGCTTGGATTAAAAGATAGGTTGACTTATGAATTTTTCGTCAAAATGTTAGTCCCAGTTCATTCAAACATGGCAAAAAGTCGTGGTAGTGCCGATGACTATGCAGGTGTAGACAGAGGACGGAGCAGCACAACAACAAAATCGTGTATAGAGCTCTTTTTCTGTAAGGACAAATTCCTAACATGAGTCAAACTGGTAAGCGGACACTATAGCCTTTCAACACTTCCAAGTCAACATCTACACAAATGGAGGATAGATTTGACCGACATTGATTAAGAATGAAAAACGGTCAGTGATGTCATTTAATATTTGATTCGTTTAAACAACAGCAATGAGTTTGCTGTTTGTAATGTCGTGGTATTATGCCTTGTGATTCTCTCTTCTTAGTCTTGTCATGTTTCTGTTTGTTGTCAGAGTTGTTGAGCGTCGTTTCCTTCGCCAATTTTGCTGTCACGCCGTAAGGTCTATGAAATAACCTTACGCACGGCGTTAAACCCCAATCTAACAAACAAACATTTCGGACTATTTTTCTTAACCTGCCACTGGCAATGTTCGTTTACTTGCCGGTTAAATCAACCCCACATACATAATTCAACTACTCATTACAGAGGTGATCGTAGGATGGTCCGATTCGGTACTGCTTGTGCTGATAGTTGTAGAATACCCCCTCCAGACACAGTTGACACGCGGTAGTTAGATATTGGAAGTGTACTAAACGAGCGGGATATAAACAAAACAACGTATTGGTTTAAACAATATATTTATTCAGAAAAAATAATAGGGATAGGTGAACAAGCCAAGCCTATATTAACGTCGCTCTCGCTAATTAGAGCACTTCTTGAGTGCGGTTTTATCGTTTCTATCTTTGTTAAACATGTTTAATAAAAATTTAATTGCATATGTAGAAAACTTTTCTAATGGAACCAGTAAATTGGACAATTTCCCGTTAATCATCCCAGAAATAATTCTATGGTATTTTTTTTTTTTATTTACGTAAAATACATATTGATTTCGTACATATATTAAAAAAAAGAAGATCTGTACAATGCATTTTACTTCATATGTGTACAAAAGAGCTTCATATATCAAAAATATTACGAAACAATTTCACGTAATATAGACAACAGATGTTGGTGTACATATTTTGCGAGACTTCTACCATTCCTTACACAACTATTGAAACGCCTGCAGCCAATTTATTTTCCCTAATGTCTCTATGTGCCAGATTTCAATTACTGTTTGTTTGTTTGATTGGGGTTTTACGTCGTATCCAAGGGTATGTCACTTGTATGACGACTAATTGTTCACTTCATAGTGTTCCTTGCTTAATATACGGTGAAAAACCGAGAGGAAACCTCATTAAAACCACCCCCACGATTGCCAGAACCACATCTTGTGACTCACTCGTATGCCCCAGGGTCGACAGGCTGACTTGATCATGTGGACAGTACATCGAAGTAGGATTAGTAAGCACACTCTCTGGCCACTAAGCCACGGCCGCTGGCTATCATTTACTGTAATATATGTTCGATTTATTCTGTAAGTTTGTTTTAAAGTCAGAAACCACATGTTGAAGTTGTTGCGACGTCGTTTGAAAGGCCACAAGGGAGAAGTATATGTATCTGTTGGGGTGCATGTTTTTATTTCACACGGATAAACTAGTTATATCGGGATTTTGTTTTAAATAGTTTTAATATATTTAATAAAAGTATATTCTACTAATATTAAACTTATTTCCACCTATTTTGAATTATATTTACATATAAATTACGTATTTTACATATGTGGAATTTAATATAACATATTTGGAATTCTTTAATACATATGTGAAATCCTGTCTTTACACATTTCAAGTTCAGGATTAAAATTAGTTCTTGGGTTATGCCTTTATAATTAAAAGTTTTACATATATACAGACGTGATACAAAGTTAGAACTACTGGGCAAACTGGCAAGACATGTATACTTGTCTTTGGCTCTAAGTTATAGGGAGTAGGTAAGATACAAGATTTAGAATCCTGTCTTTGACTTTAACTTTAAAGGTCAATCTTAAACGTTTGATCTTAAATTGTTGGCAATATGAACACACTTTAATATATGAATTAAAAGCGAGAGCCAACAAACGAACTTTTAACTGGAGCCAATCCGTGGAATCTATACAGTGTATATCCCTACAAAGTAAAATCTTATAGCTAAGGGAAGTTTGTTTGAAGGGTATATTGATGCTTCATATTTTGGTTGACTAGTGTCGATTATTGTTACAATGCCCGGCAGTCATATAAGTGAAATACCCTAAAGCACAACATAAAACACCAGTCAATCAATCAATAAGACTAAAAAGTAATGGGTATATGTTTTCTAATAGAAAAACGAAAGTCCGATCGCTTTTAGGACATGTAATGTTATACGTATACGTATAGGAATATCAAACCCCAAAATGTGCTGCATTTGCTGTGTCCTATTCCTGAACAAACTGTAACTAATTTAATGGCGTAGTTTTAAGGTACACAGTCTGTAGCACTGCCTTATAGTAGGCCTACACAGTAATTCAGAATTGTTAACAGTTACGATTCAGCATAACATAGTTACGACACAGACCTGGAGCTTTTAAAGTCACCATACAGATGCTCAGACTGAACAAAACTGGGGTATATCATAACCTTTTTTGGCTACCGTAACACAGAGAAATGACCACATGACCCAACGCTGGGGTATAACCAAACTATTATAAATTTCATACAACAGAGTCATTAGCAGAAGACTCACACCTCGGGTATAGTTTAAAAGAAGTATAGTGTGAATTTAACGGAGAAACTATTACGTTACCAGGTATATATATGAAAACCCTCAATAGTGACCATATAACGGAGAAATGATCACGTGACACAAACCTGAGGTATATATATATCCGAACCCTCAATAGTGTTCATATAAAGGAGAAATGATCACGTGGCACAAACCTGAGGTATATATATATATATATATATATATATATATATATATCTGACCCCAAAATAG
>JAVFBW010109482.1:0-16400 GCA_034783835.1 Mopalia ciliata | reverse complement strand
CTAAGTCATATCATGGAGTTATGTAATAGAGTTTCATAATACTTATAATTGTATGCTCATTGTGTTTCCATGAATTGAGTGTTAACATGAGGTCATCAATAAACAAGATTTATAAAGCCAAAAAAGTTTTTTTCCCTTTTCATCAAAACCTGTAAAAATGAGATAGGCAATTATGCTAGCAGTGTCACGATATATAACACTCGTGTTTTCTAGGGAATGAACTACTATGTGTCAAATACAATCATTTGTTGGTATGAGCCGACATGTTCTTGGCGTTTCTAGCCCGGTGTAGGAAATATTTAACTTTCGCCTCATATCAGATCAAATTTCATAAAGTCATAAGTTTCTTTTCTTAATCTCGATTTGATTCGTGAAAGCTGTTGCCTTATTTATTTAGTCAGTGTCTGCAAGTCGATATGCTGACATCACACAAGTGCTTTATTCCCGTCGCTAGGCAACGCGCGCGGTTGTCCAGAGTGCTTTAAGGATCGTCTGCTTCTCACAAAGTTTTCACTTGGAAAGTTTAGATCACGTGTATGACGTCAATAGTCGTTTATTTTTCTTTATGAAATATTCCTTCAGAGAATAAGCCACTGTCGCCTCAATTCCAAATTCTAGCGAAGTGTTAAAATTAAGACTCTTATTGAAATTCTATATGGAACGCGACCACCGAGTTGTTATTTGCCCAAGACACGCATGTGCCTTAACTTAATAATGAGGTCAGTGTTGACAGCGTAAACAAGTACTTTCAATTTCCTGGGAATATAATTTATCTGCCGGCAAAAACGTAAGTAAATTTCTTCGTATTCTATGAGAAATGAGTTTCTCTATGACTTGTTGAAAATTGGCAATGATCTCCAAATAGACATAGGGCCTAAATACGACGGGTAAGTGTACGTTCTTATCATTTGCAAGTTTCCATCAAATATTTTGTTGGCGTGAAAGAAAGGGAGAGAGAGATCAAGAGAGACGTGGATAAATAATAATTAAACCTTACCACTTTAAGAGAACTTGTAGTCGTGTCATGTACCGTACTAATTATTGTTCACCTAGCCATTCTTGACATATGTTATTTTCAAAATAAAAGAAACTACAGTAATGTGTTAAATTATTTGTTATCGGAGATCGAACAATGTGAATTTAAACTTGTGTGGTGTAGTGGACTAGTAGTTGAAAAGCAATAATTGGGTCGTGTGTTTGGCGAATTTTGTAGAGTTTTATTTAATGTTACTGTGACGCAAATGATGTGACATGCAATTATCCACCATACATGATTACAAATAACTTACATTATACTATCATGCCAGTATCCTTCTTTTAAGACAGTTCATGATTGCGGTTAACAGTAAACCTAACTCATAAACTAACCCTAAACCTATAACACTAAACCTAAAACTAACCCTTAAACTGACCCTACAGGTATATCACTAAAACTAAGTCTAAACCTGTAACTCTTAACCCAGAACTAACCCTAAACATATAACACTAAACCTACACCTAAAACTACCCATAAACCTATAAGACTAAACCTACACAAATCCTAACCTTTAACCCATAACACTAAACCTTAACCTAACCCTAACCCTATAACACTAAACCTTAACCTAACCTTAAACCTATAACACTAAACCTTAACCTAACCTTAAACCTATAACACTAAACCGTCTAATTGTAGCACTGGTCCGTCACCTATAAATAGCATATTAACATGCTAATTTATAGCCTATTTTTTAAAATTCATTCTTTTTTATTGATTCGGGAGATCGGACTTAGAGTTAGTTACCCTTTTACTGAGAGTATTTTTTTTAGTTTTAGTTATATTCAATCTTTTACACTCAAATATCGTTTTTAGAGTGACGGACCAATTCTACAACGGCTCCCACTTAACCCTGAACTAGCCCTAAACCTATAACACTAAACCTTAACCTAACCCTAAACCTATAACACTAAACCTTAACCATAACACTAAACCTATAACACTAACCCTAAACCTATAACACTAAACATTAACCTAACCCTAAACCTATAACACTAAACATTAACCTAACCCTAAACCTATAACACTAAACCTTAACCTATCCCTAGACATATAACACTCAACCTTAACCTAACCCTAAACCTGGTACACTAAACCTTAACCTATAACACTAAACCCAGAACTAACCCTACACCTATAACACTAAACCTTAACCTAACCCTAACCCTATAACACTAAACCTTAACCTAACCCTAAACCTGGAACACTAAATCTTAACCTATAACACTAAACCCAGAACTAACCCTACACCTATAACACTTCACCTTAACCTAGCCCTTTAACACTAAACCTTAACCTAATCCTAAACATGAAACACTAAACCTTAACCTAACCCTACACGTATAACACTAAATCCTGAACTAACCCTAAACCTATAACACTAAACCTACACATAACTTAAAACTAACCTTGTATCTGTAACAATTAAACTAACCCGAAATCTATAACACTAAACGTGAACCTAACACTAAGACTTGCCTCGGGAAGATGATTGTATTACCGTGCCCCTGAGGTTAATTATTATTATAGTATAGAATCTACATATCCAAAATATAACTGAAATACAGTAAATCGCGGTTTAACTATTATGTGATTCCAAATATGATTCTGTTTAATCACAAAAAACTATTAAGTTTTATATTATATACATAACTTAATAAGCATATCGTCTTTTCTGCATTATATATTATTGCCAGTCATTGGCTTGGGTGTATCACGATATCATATTGAAAACTAAGATACCGGAATCTGTAGTGGGTGTAATATGATACAGCTCGTGACCGAAAGCTGTTCTACAAAAGAAAATACACCATTATACCATAGCCGATTAGTGAAAGCAAACTTTTTTTTTCAATGCACTCTGTAAAATAACTTTAAGTACGACGTTAAATCCCAATCAAATAGACAAATGCAACTTGCGTTTAAGCAGCAAAGGCAAAGTTAGTGTTTGAAGGAGATTTGTATTACTTTTAAGCCTATAGACTATACATTAGTCCAAAATATTTATGAATTTTCCTTAACAGGCTACGAACAATTTCACAGGGGGTTTAGCTACCCCTGTCCAGTTTTCTTACAGATAAAAGCCCATGGTGTTTGCCATTTTCCTAGATTAATATTTTTGTTGATATTGCATGGTATCTAAATATGTCTACCTAGAGATTATATTTATTTTTTCTGCCATCGCATGATCCACAAGGATCGAATGGCACGTTGCTTTCATCTACCGCCAGGAAGTTTTATAATATAAGCTTATAGACTGAATATATAGACTGATGTTCTAGTGCTATAACGTTTTAAGGGAAGACAAGACCTCTTTCATTTCTGATACTATATATGATAAAGGACAATTACCAGGCGAATGAAATGGCGCTTTGATGGATATGATATTTATTTAGAAGGCAAAATGTCAGTCGTGGACTTTGATTTGTATAGATAGTATTTGTTTATTTCATATCTCGTGACAAAAATTACTTGGAATCGCTTGGTTACCATGTATACGGTACATTTGCCTTGTTCGGGAAAGAACTATTTGTTTGTTTTGGTGGAGAGTTTATTGCATCCCTATAAAGTGTTATTAGCTCTCATACCTGTGTGCCAGACCAATGCATGACAGAACATTTCCGTGTCATTTTCAGGCATTCCGTAATTATACATCACAGCTAAAACCAAATCCTTCACTATCAATTAAAGCCCCCTTGTTAATGACGTATAGGAATAAATCTGTAGGCTAAATGACATCGATGGTTGAACTCGCATTCGGATACTATACATAAAAAATACATCCAAAAATAATGTAATATTGTGGAACTCAGTATAAGACATTGGTATATCATGAGTTAATAGAAGGCAAATCTACGAGTCGCTTAACTGTCCGTAGACTGACTATATTTTACTTCACCCAAAATGAATTAATAGGGAGAAAAATTTCAATTTTAATACAAAAAGATACAATTTCCATAAAAATAGCTGTCCAAATTGTAAGGAATGTAATCTATTTTTACCATGTTTGGCTTTGTGTCTGACTTCATTTAAGTTGTGACAAGCCAGTTTAACACGGTTTATTTTGGCCTAATTTACACTGTGCTGTATATATTTGCCCAAATTCTATTCCTTTTTGTCTGTTAGGAGAGATTCTTTCGTCAAGGTTGCTTAAACATAAACATGGCGTCTTTGTTTCATAAACAGTTGATATGGGATATTCGTCTGCAGATTTCCGGCCACCCAAGACAATCTGATTATCTCCCAGTTCTTCTGTTGCTAACATCAACAGGACGATTTCTTGCAATCTCCATACATATAGTTGTTGATCTATACTTTGCCCATCTTTCTCTGCCGTTTTGAATTCCTTGAGTGTAAAAGCTGTACGGTAGCCATTAGGACATGCATTTTTCCAATCAACGGATAAATAGAGTCCCGTTATGTAGATATTTCACACATCTTGTAGAACATGGAATGACGGTAGCCATTATGACGACATGCATTTTCTTCTTCAAATCGACATATAAATATAGTCCCATTATGTAGATATTTCACACATCTTGTTGAACATGGAATGACGGTAGCCATTAGGACATGCATTTTCTTCTTCAAATCAACTGATAAGTATAGTCCCGTTATGTAGATATTTCACACATTTTCTGGAATATGGAATCACGGTAGCCATTATGACATGCATATTTCTTCTTCAAATCAACTGATAAATATAGTCCCGTTAGGTAGATATTCATACATCTCGAGGAACATGGAATCACGGTTGCCATTATGACATGCTTTTCTTCTTCAAATCAACTGATAAATATATTCCCGTTATGTAGATATTTTACACGTGTATTTCTTTTGGGATTAGACTATAGTGTATTCCTTAACTAAGTCCACTAGCTAAGGGCAGTTTATTTGAAGAGTATAGTAATATGTATTTACTGAGCACTAGAGGAAAAATAACTTTCCAACATTATGGAAACGCTTCACATCGTGGCTGTACTAGTGTTGATTAGTGTTGGAATACACCTCGTCATATAAGTGAAATATCCTTTTGCACGGCAAAAACACCAATCAATCAATCCTAAATTTAATGTTCGTATTTATTTGAAATTCTTTAAGTTTGTTAAAGTTTGTGCTCTGGTGTTCAAAGGCTGGTAAATAGACTTCCGGCGAATAACTCCGAACTACGGTTTTTTATGCAAATTCTTACATTTATACGAATCCTTGTATAGGAACTAGATAACCCGTAGCTACCGATAATCCGTGTCTTTCTACTTCAGCTAGTCTGTATCTGTCCCTACCCACCTAGGTGTTCAGGTTAATTGTTCACAAGAAATGGTAGGTTGATAAAAAATACCTTTACTTTAGCTGAACCTTTAAGTCAAAGATTTGCCAAAAGAACAAGACTCTCGTTTCTCTTCAAATTACTGAAAAATCGATTTATGTTTTGACTTCAAATTAAGTATTGTCATTTATTATAAGGTATTATATTTTAAATAGCAATTTTGTCTGCGTTAACGAACCAGGCAATCAATACGTAGGAATAACACATACTAATCCGTATGTGTTCTCTATTCTGCCGAATGTTATACTGGTGCACGTTGAGGTTCTGAACTTTGAGGACAGTGTCGATGTGGCAAGCTGTTTACGATAAGAAATCGTCAAAAGCCATACCTGGCTGTTTAACTGAGTGCACTTTTTGTCATTCCTTTATTTGGGGTACATGACATGTTCTTATCCCTCTTCTGTGCGGAAGTCTATTTAGTCGGACAAATCGTATTCAATTTACTCATAACTGAAAGCCCCTTTCTGTTTACATGTAAAAACACATTCAATAGATAAGACTTTGTAATTAGGTTTGTAGAGGCAGACGCGAATTGACGTGTACCAGATTTGAAGTATACCAACATACAATCAACTGGAGCCGCCACAGCCACACGTACAGATCGAAACGTTATTTTATATCACAAAAGAAGCTGTTGTCCACAAATGAATGTTTCGTTGCAATTTTATGAAATCAAACTCAAAACAGAACTGTGGTAACCAAATTTTTTTGCAACATGCACTATTGTTTCTGTAGTTAACTATATGGTGAAATGTTAACATTTATTTGTATTTGCGCCAAACTTTTACCCTATCTAAATAAGTGCAAGCTCTTACACAAGTTACTGAAAATGTCAACATCCCACTACCTAATAAGCCAACTAATGGTGTCCCGAGAAGCACCGTGGTTACGCCATTATTGGCCTACAAATGGTATATTACTTGACATCGAGCAATGTTTAAATTAGCTAGGATGTTAGTATTTATGTAGTTAAATTAGAATTACAGACTGGATTTTGTCAGTTGCTTAGCTCTGTTGAGAAACCCATTACCTTTCTATATCAACTGATTGTGAGTTTTATTGCCAAATCGTTTCTTCGTTAAAAGTCAATTTATAGAGGTAGGCCAGTAATTGAAATCTGTCACTTAAATTAAAGCGTATCGAATTGAAGCGATGCACACATTTAGTTTAGCAGGGTTAATCAGGCTGGACACTTAAAATAAATTACTGGTGAGATTGTATTGTTTATCTCAGTACTTCCTTTATAAATTGTAGCCCTGTTTCAGCAACCGTCGCCTAGTGAATAGCGAGTGTCCTCACCATAGTATACTTCTATGCACCATACACAGGATCGAGTCCGTCTGTCGACCCTCAGGTATATGAGTGAGTCACTCCGGCAATTGCGGGGGTGGTTTTTACAAAGTTTCTTCCCGGTTTTCCGCTTTTATCTAGGCAAGGAACAGTGTAAATTGTACAATCCGTCGTCATATAAGTGAAATACCCTTAAGTGCTACGTTAAATACCAATCAAACAAACAAATAAATTATAGCCATCTCGCTAAGATCTGTATCTTTCAGGCATGGCATGCTGTTTATACTTAACACTGTAGGATCATTAACTTTCCTACAGAGCTTCACACGTTACACTTTTGGATGAGTTCGTGTGGCTATATTACCATTTTACTGTTGAAGTTCATTGCTGCCATTTAAGTAATATAGCACTAAGTATGGCATTAAATACCAATCAAATTATTTAACCTAGTTATTCCTTTATAATTTCTTTTGTTAAAACACAATACATTTCAAGATTACCTGTTGTAGTTCGTATTAAACCGTTCTTCTTATTTTTTTTGTATCTTAAACTTGAAGCCGATTATCAGTGATTTGGGCAACTATCCCTCGCTTTTTATCATGGGGATTTTTTTATTTAGTTTTTCTGCTTCATACAATTTCTGCCTCTGTACATCGATGAAGAAGCTCATTCGTCACTTTAAATATAAAAAAAACGAGATGTTAATAATTTCACAGCTTTCATAAGGAAATATGTTTTCGGTTTGTAATTGAGATTAACCAAAATACTATATAAATATAATCGCTATTTTTTTGTTGACCTTCACTTTAAACTATACCGCCAATGATCAGATGTTCCTTGTCACTCTTCACTTTGGAGGTAGTTTAGTCTAATTGGCGTTTCCGGTCAACAAATAAGTCTTGAGTAAGCTAATGTGATTGGCGCAGACATTAAACACCTGGTCTAATCATTTTGTGGTAAAATTCCCTCTGGAGATTATGGCATTTTTAGGATGCCAATGATTTTTTTAGCTGATTTTATGTACAAACATACAATCACAGATACAGTTGAAAGTATATGTAAATTTGTTTCGAATCACACATGGTGTAGCTCGTAACCGAGTTCAAATTGTGTTTTTTATTGATGGCAGGAGGTTGATATCCCTTGCTAATGTATGCCATGATGGACAGACCATCCCTTATCTCCCTCTGTTTAAGTGTTTCGCTGTCAATGCTTAGTGTAGACATAGATCGGCAACTTTATTCGGATGTGTAATTGGATCAGTTTATCATTACACCCGCTCTCTCCGTGGAAGTTTGGTCTTGCATGAAAACCACAAGGGGATGATTCGTAGTTGAATCGACCACCTGAAAACTGGCTTGATAATTGATCTTCCTCTAAAGTCATGAATATATATCTTTAATTGGCAATACAGATTTATCACTCTAAGTACTAGAACTCAGCAAGGCACGTTCATGTTTGCATGGTTGATATCATCATTGCGTCTGCGCATGTTTTACCACACATGGGACAATTCGGTAATTCTAAAGAAAACACAGCTGACTGTTGTTCCGTCTAGCACTTGGTTTTTATACCAACTTTTAAAACTAGTTTAATTATTGGTACTATTGTTTTTATCAATGGCGACGACTGAAAATTGTAGATATTTTTTCTTTGATTTGGTCAGATCATCATACGGCGCGGGTGACAGCCTCAAGCTTGTTCCGTGCATGATACTACATCACGTGCCTAATTCCGGGCACTGATCGGATGATGGCACAACTTCGTGTATTTTAGCTGAAAACGGATCGATTAGTAGCCGTCAGTCGGTATTACGTCATGTTAGATGTTACGTGCCATTCTTGTTGTCAAATTTTGAACATCTGCGTGTTCCATATTAAAATCACAAGACTTGTTGAAAGCATAATTGCTCCTTGGCTAGATTCTAAAGATGAACTGTTCAGTGCGTTCATCTTTTCTATGTCAGTAACAATTTTATCCGATGGCATGGGGACATTTTGCAAAAATGAATCAAGAGCGAAAAAGAGGGACAATAACTGGTATAATGAATCGGAAATAATTGGCAGGGAAAATTATCGCCATTTATTTAAGACCTATTATTTGGAGCAGCTCTTATAATGCGTCGGGTCTAAACAGAACTGATTTGCGGTCTTGTCATTGATAGCTTCTAGCCCATTTGTCCACCATAGCCATTTCATACCTAGAAAGCCAAGTGTTGAGAATAATTGAGCTGAAATAATTGCTGTTATTCTACCCGAATATCCATCTATCATAATAATAGTCATATATCTGGTTCTAAGGAAATAATTTGCCTTGTGGACATCATTGTTTATATTGCTACAAGAATTAATTGTTAGCACTATAGATATTTGAAGGAAACCATTAAACTAATAGAGACTTATGGATACTGATTAATTTGCCTAGACAACTCCACCAATAACAAAGTAATTTACTTGTAATACATAATATAGTTTTTTTAACAACATCCCCCGGTCCCACACCTTTACCCCCCCCCCCCCCCCCCCTCTCTCTCTCTCTCTCTCCCATGAATGAACAAAAAATAAATATATTACCGCAGCTAGCATACATGCCTACACGAATAAACGCACATTGTTCGGTGCCTCTGTGCCAACAAACATAATACGATTGGTAAATGGCCAATTAGTTATATCGGTCTCACGTGTGAAAGTGTGGGTATATAAGTGATTTGATGAAATTGTTTGTTTACTTCTCTTAAAAGATTGATTGTTTTTCTGGATATTTATTCAGTTTTCGGCTAAGATAAATGTAGTCTCTCAGTTCACGAAGGGTGTTACAGGATTCGCTAGACACATTGTGGTCATACCATCCTTCATTCAGCACGTCTCCTCTTTCAATTTGAAGAAGCCATGGTGTCTCCGTCCAGTCGCTAATTTTATAAAGGATCACGCCTATACTTTGCTTCCAATGTAGAAATCTTTTAATGCTATTTGCTGTAGTCTCACATTAGAAAGGGAGTGCTGACTTGGTGAAGCCGACAAAAATGCCAAAGATATGGCTTTAGCTACATGCCCACAACAGTGTTCGGAAGTGTTTTTAAAGCTGACAGTTGATCCGATGTTCGTGTTGTTCAAATCATCTTGACAAAAAAAAGATGAAAAAAAAAAAAGAACGAACACAAGTATCCAGTTAATGCAAACGTTTCGGTTCGTCAGTAACTATTGAAAGTTGGTTAATTCGTTGGTCGGTCGGTTCGTTGGCAACAATTGATTAATTGGTTTATCTGCGAATGGGTTTGTTATTTAGTTTATACACTTATGTTTAAAATGATGATCAAGACCATAAAACTCATATGATGTAAGCTTAATCTAATATTAATGATAAACTTCATTGTCTTATCAAGAAGCGATTTTAATTATAGGCCTACTAGAGTTTACGCTGTTGCTACTAAGAAGAATGTCAAGTTTGAAAAAACCGTGTCAAGAAATGCATTTTTGGAAAACAATTGTTATTAACATAACACAATTCTATGGATTTAAATTTTGATATTTATTATCAAGCAACGTTTGAGCCCAGATATAAGAACCTTATTCAAGCTTAATTTTGAATTATAGAATTGTGGTATATTACTGTACTAACTTTTAAATCCCACTAATACACGAACACGTGATGTAGAGGTTATCAAGAGAGCCAGTTAGTCAGATTTTAAATTATCCATATCTTTGTGGTGGTGGGATTATACACACCTATCAGTATCCACGAACAGCCAATAGGATTGTGTTATATGTGTATTGTCTTCTAAATCCACTAAAACATGAACACGTGAAATAGAGGTTATCGCATCCCACCGAACAAGAGAGTTTATATGTAGACCGCATAATTGTTCATCGATTATAAATAAGGCACATCCTAGTGCCGGTGTGATTACAATTTGCAGATTTATGACCGGGATTACCTGAGAACCTTGTTTCTTGAGAATATCAAAAACGTTTTCAAGAGAGAGAGAGAGAAAAAAAAAAAACAGTTACCTTCTCTTCTCCAGACACATGTACGTAATTTCACATTTGTGAGCAACGATTTGGCCTAGCATTTTTTCAATGGTGAGCTTTCTTTCTCATATCTAATGTGACCATGTTAAACAATTTTGTTTGTTCTGGGTTTGTTCGTTTGATTGGGGCTTAGTGCCATGCCGGCGTGCCAGTTCAATGGATACAGGAAACCACCCTCTGCGCTACTGTAAACAATCAAATACCAGGCATGCAGGACAAATACAGGACAATCACAGGAAGCATTTGAAATATATTACAAACTGATTGGCTTACTACTCTCCATCGGCTCTGATAGCACCCGGACATAAGGAAAATCGCTCCAAAATCCCTCCAACCCCCGCCGGTGTTGAGGGTATAAACTTTGAAAATTATTCAGGACTTCAGATGTTTAACATCTTTACCTCTTCATATGTACGCATATCGAGTTTATGTTGTTGATTATTTGACGACACCTGATGACAAAGTCCACCCTCTACCAATTCTGCAATACAGAACCAATAATACTCTGTTTGTCTAGTCTTTGACTCGAAGGTATTACCTGACCGTTTAGGTTGATATTAAAGCTGTATGTAGCTTTCACGAAACCGGGAATATGATGACCTGATTGCCAACCCAGCGGGCACACGTCACCATAATCACGTGATTCACTGGTAGTATTCTGGGGGAAGTAATATCGCATGCTAAAGATGTGTAAAATGCATGTGTATATCACGTGTATAGATTACGTTTCAAGGACCTGTACATTTTCTGTGTATATCTCGTGAAAAACACGTGTTAAAGATGTGTACAATTCTTGTCTATCTCTCATGGGTTTGAACACGTCATAATTATTTTCATATTCCACGGATTATCCACATGGTTACCACGTGGTAAAATCTTGTATTTTCCACATCAACCAGTTTTGCCCGCTAGGAAGGTGTTGTTACCCAAACTTTAAGCCCCATATTTAAATACTGTGTGCATTATACGATACCAATTGGGAAATATGATAACAACATCGCTGTGATTCATTTAAAATACCAAAGTACTGATTTATACCGAATTTCTTCAACAATCTCTGGATATATAGTAGCGGTTATTGTCCTTTAAGTATAGCAATGACTTGAGTTCAGGTCTAATTGTCGTAGAGCATGTTTCGTAGTAACACACAGACAGATCCTTGATTTGTATATAGCTCATGCACACAACAATCTTATAGTTCTATTTGTTTAGCAAAGACAATAAGAAACTATGCCAGATAAAAATCGATTTGCAGTCAATAATAATAAGAAAACGTGACAGTGCCTCAACTCATTTTCGGAGCAGAAAATCGATTTCTCAATCAAGTGTTAATTTGTTTGCACAATTGCTTAAAAAAATGTCATCGACGTCTGACCCTGTTAGGAACGTCACTTTGATTGATACTGGAACAGAGCTAATGACATCGTGAGGGTTAGGGCGTATACGGACTGTCACTGGTATAACACAGCAAACTAATATTATTTACCCTAATGGGTTCTAATAATGATTTCTGCTTTGTCCTCGGTTTCAAAGCCAGAATAAAATATCTACAGGATAAGACCGTTAAATCGGTCAAACAATACAACGGTTAAGGGAAAAATGTAACTTTGCCAAATTTGAAGAGAAGTGTTGTCTATAGAAATTATGAGATTAAGTTGTCGAAACTATAGCAACATTGAGATCCATTTTGACAGAGTTATGAAATGATGTAATTTGAGATACACGTGGTTTTTACTCCTTAAAGCAGTATTTGTTTATAGTCGTGTATACAGCCAATATAAGATATACTGTAAAATGTACAAGATAAAAAGGGGTACTGTAGAATGTGACACCGTTTGTGTGTCAAGCTTTATATTATGTTTGACGTTATAACAAAACTATACAAATGTAAATGCAAAATTATATTGCTCAAACTCCCTGTGTTGATGTTAAATTGATGTTTGATCTGTTCTAAGTTTATTTAACGGAATAAATTATAAATGTGCATTTTATACGATCTTCCAAATACACCCGATAAGAAGCTAAAGTTTCGACCTTTGCACTTTAGGGTACATACTTATACGAAGTACTAATTGTACTTTTATCCCCCTATTTGACAAAAATAAAAAATCGAGCAATTAAGTCTGTCCAGAAAGCAGAGCTATTTTACCACAATGTCAGTATCGCTCCTTGTCACACTTTCGTGTTTCGAAGAATAGATCCTTCTGTCAGTTTTCACTTGCGCTTCCGGCGTCCAGCAAATGCCACTCTTAGCAGAAAGAAATCTAACCCCTTTTCTACACTAGTGTGTTTGATGATAAAACAAAGCAGTTGATTGGTCAATAGAAATTGATATGTGGTGCTATACAGACTGTTAAAACACAGTAAGGTGATATTATTTGCTATGTTATTCAGAAAACAGAAACTCTACTTGGCATGCATAGGTCAATCATCCATCGACATTGATCCAATTGCATTGTGCGAAAAATAGTCAGTGGCTTAATTCAAAGAAGGCAATCTTTAGCGACCAGAGACAAGGTGTTTATTCCTTGCGGTATAATATGAACAGGTTTATGAGTTCCTATCGGTATAGATTTTAAAACCCATCCCATGGGTACATTGATTGTCTAAATTTGTTTTTACAAATTTACGACAGGTAAACTCATATTCTTCTTATAAGTATCAATGTACGTATTTATTTATTTATTTGTTGATTCATCCGATGTTGGATAAACAGGATTCAATCCCAATACAGATCATTGGCCAGCATTATTGTAGAAAGAAAACTGGATAGTAAATTAACCAAGAAAACCCACGACCTTCCGCTGGTTGCTGGCATACCAACCCACATACTGTCCGCGGGAATTACCCGCGACCCCAGAGGTGAAGGGGATATGGACCAGAAGCATACACTCCCTAGTGTACACTCTACACCACTCTGCCGGGGACATATAATGTAAGTAAATAACGTATAAAGCAAGGACTTTGTATGCCGAATGCCACATTTGCATTAACTGCGCATTTTCTTTAATCCCCTTGCGTCACAGATGTGTATCAAACTATGGACTAAAACTTTAAGTTGGGTTTACTTGATGTGAAGCGTTTTGAGAGTCTTTGATATCGTCCCATAGCAGCTTTTACCTTTTGATGTTGTCAGAAACGGAGAATAGCGCTTGACTCGATTTCGATCAACTAAACATAACAACTGAACCACCCTAACATTTAAAGGTATCCACAACAAAATAATTAACCGTTAACAAAAGAAAGAAGTATATGTTTCCGTTTCCGTTCTAGCAGTATCTACGACTTGTCTCAAGTGTGGAAATACGTAATATAGTCAGCAGCGAACTACTGGATACGAATGTTCAGTCATTTCATCGGGGTTTGGACTTCAGTCAGATCTGTGTATTGTTCCTTCTTTTTGAGCCTTCTGACTGCTGCCGCCTAGCTGTCAGGGAACCAGTGGATAACTCACCCGGAACTTCATACACTAGTACCGTTAGTACTTGGGAACTGATGATCTACGTCTTTTCAATGAGTGATATCTCCCTAGGAAAATGACTGTCTTTACCATGACGAATATCTCTCCAATTTAGAAGAGAACACTCTTTGACAAAAATAAAATAAATAAATAAATTTAAAAAATTAAAAAATCAAAAAATCTCTGAGCACTTGAACTTGGATTATTGACCTAATTTCCCAGCATTTATAGGACTTTCCACATAACATTTTATACTTGGTTAGTATGTCAAGTATCTTGGTTTTTATTTTATAGTTTTGGCGGAAAGCTTTTATTGTACTATTCAAACAATTTTATCCGGTGTATTATATTTAAGAAATACATTAGGGCTTGCCATTGTATGAGCAAACTGGATAGAATAATGCACAGTATACTAGAGCTGTTCAAGAACCTTTATCCGGCGTTTTATATTTAAGAAGTACATGAGAGGTTGCTATTGTATAAGGTAATATAATAATGCACGGTTTACTAGAGCTGCTCATTATTTGTAAACGAGGGACCAACGGATCCCCGATCACCAGTAATGGACCAGTCACCTCAACTGTGTATTATACCTGCCGTTACACCATGGTTAACCATAATTTATATGTTTTGTAAAACATCACCTGAAGACACCATAGCCCTGCCATTTGCCATATTAACTGTCAACACCGTCCTCAGCCGAATTTAGTCTATCACCGACCAGCTTTTTCGAAAATGTGAATGAGTCGTATTTCCGGTGTGACTTCACGTTATCCCAATCCATTGTAGGCCTATAGAACTAAGTCATTTACGAGAATGCACCATTATCAACTGTTGAAATGCACATTTTCATCTCCTTTGTTAGAGAGGTTGATCCCAATTGTTTTTTCCTCTCAGTGAAAATTTCGGACATTTTATTTTGGTTAACCTTTGATGTGCCGTCTAGCCGAGAACAGTTTGTTTGAACAGTAGCTATGCTGCCTTGACCTAACACTGGATGAAAATTAACTTTCCAACATTATGGGAACGTAAACGGAAACGTTTCGTATCTTGGTTGTGTTGGTGTCAATTATTGTTGGAATACACCGCGGTCATATAAGCGCAATACCCTTAAACACGGCGTAAAACACCGTATCTATTTGATAAACCCATTAATGGTAGAAAGTATGCTGCCTATTTGTCGGTCCCACTCGCTCGATACTGGTAAAAGTTAAAGCATTTACCTTCCTTAAAGAGTTTAACCACGATTGACATGTACCAGAATAGATATTTGCATTTTGTGTGACGTAACAGTTTCGGTCGTGGAGCCTGCACGTCACGTCCTCTTCTTCGTGACTACCGGTTACCTCGTTCAAACTCTGTCGCCATGTTTTTTTATACCCATCTTTTTAAGCTACAATTTATATTGCTGTTGGGTGCAGGCGTAGCACTGGGAGAGAGAATTAGCATCTTTTTAAATTTCCGTTCATGCATGCTCAAGAAAGAATGTACGATGCGTCCGGAAGTAGAGAGAATTACGTGAGATAGCGCAGATAACATTACGTGACTTACAGGCTCTTAACATTCGACAGGTGATAAGATAAACAATATACAGCCCCCTTTCAGTTTGTTTTACTTTATGTGAAGTATTTTGACACTCTTCGAAACCACATCATAAACAACAATTATCAGTTGATGTAATCATAAACTGCGAATTTACGGCGAAAAGTTTACTTGTATTTGACGCAGACAACCAGTTAGCCGTCCGCGCACTTCAGATATCTCTTTATCCACCTTAAAAACTACTTGCTGTTGCGCATTAACCAGCATGCCAATATTTCTTTGTAGTGTGATGGAAGCTTTTTTTGCAAGGGAAAAACTCTTATATTGGACGTTAGTATTATCTGTTTACCAATTTTATAAAAAAAAATTTAAATCGGTGTTAATATACAGTGTATACATCATACATGACATCCTAAACACTTTTCAAATGTTTTCTGTTCAAATATTGCGAGGTAATTGTATTTCAGTATACTTTTTAAATAAAAAAGGGACGAGGCTATATTTCGAAACGATGTATGTAGGCCAATAGCGTTATTAACATAAGGACAACTCAAAAGACGGTATTCTAAAATCGTTTATCAGTGTTGCCAGAAGTCTATTAAGTAGAAGTATGAAATAAGCCATTACCCCGTCCCAACGACATTGTGACTTTCTGTGGACTTTCATATTGCCATATGACTCATTGCGCAAGATATGGTGGATTTCGTTTGTTTCACG
>JAVFBW010109481.1:0-26319 GCA_034783835.1 Mopalia ciliata | reverse complement strand
TAAATAAACTTTGTTTGGGTGGGCTGCTGGATAACGTTCCGTTGCCCTCGTGATCTAGACACTAAGTGGCAACAGGAAGTCGATCGGGTTTGGGATTTCTTTGACTCGCATCTTGTGTTTGTCCTGTCTTGTCTTCTTTTGATGCCAGGGTGGTTTCCGTGGCCTATCGGGTCACTGTGCGACATATGAGTGAAACAACCTTAAGTACGGTGTTAAACACCAATCAAACATAACCGAGACTTTGTTATAGTTTCTAAAGCATGGCTTACAAACACTAGACATAATCTAATGAAAACATGATATAGATTTATTAAGATTGATAATAATCGGTTATTTACATAACCTGTTAACACAATACGGCAATCACATAATACAACATAACTTATCTTCGTAACGTAACATAACATGGCTTCAACTATGAAGAATAAAATAAAAAAAGGACACATAAGGCTGAAGCCTACAATTTTGGTTTTCAAAGAGATCTTGGTGAATTAAAACCGATATTTTCGAATTAAACATTAAGTTAATCAAACTAAGAAGAGACTTGCCGATAGTTGTATTGGAACTTCATCAAATAAATGAAAACATCTTAGAAGATTGCAGTTATTTTGAATTAGAAAGAGGTAACTAACTATTATACGTTATTTTTAAAAAAAGGTTTAGTTCGAGCTCGAAAAAAACGAAATGAATCTGTATTTTCGTCATATAAAATATGGTTTATCTGCATTTCTTTGGAATCCAACATCAAAAAATCAATTCGCTATAAAGATTTTATTTCCAACAAAAAGATACTCAATGGAAAAAAGTTTGAAATAGATTAAAGCCTAATACAGATTCAGGCTTTGGGTATACACTGGATTAACGTATTAAAATAAAGTGGATAAAATTCAAAGCGAAGCAATTTCACTTGACCAAAGACAGAAGAAAATGAAAAGTGTAAAATTAGAAACTTGAAGAAAGAAACCGCGAAGAGACTAACATACAATAGAAGACTCCCGACATAATAATGGCAAGTTGAATTGAACTCTGAACAAAGTACATACTAAACAAGAAGACAGTAAAAGAGTAAAATGATTAAATTTTTAGACAAAATGACGAAAACACAAAGCGATTTAAAACTTAGTTTTAAAATGTTTATTGTGGCTACAAAAAGACAAAACTAAGCTTACATAATAAAGTAAGTCAAATCCTCTGACAAAACTCGAACGCTTTTTGAACAATGGTGTTAATGAACAATGAAGGAAACAAGAAAAATGAACTGAGATCATTTGTTGGAATTCACCTTGTCCTCTGTAATAAATATCAATAACGATATAACTATACATAGATTGTTTTTTACTATTGAAATAACATTGAATATAAAAAAAGTAATCAATAAATAATAATAATTTAATAAATAATTAATTTATAATTTATAATTGAATTTTTTTTTTACGATATGACATTTTATTGTGTTCTATTAACAATTTCGTGAGGGTATAGCATAATTTATTTGTACTTTTATAAGATGACATTTGCTAAATATAACATACATAATTGTGAATGGTAATAAAAAAAATCTCCATTGGAAAAACTTTTATTTATTCCACACAACTTTATACATTGGAAAAACGTGTGGTAATTTTGCTATATCTTTGGCTGGCAATCTTGCATTTTAATTGGTGACACTCTGTCGACTAGGCCAATCAAAACGATCCTTATACATAATTGAAATGTAACCAATCAACATTCGATTAACAAATATTGAGAATCAATCTGTAATGCAATCCACGTGATTTGATTTTCAAATGTATAAAATCTGAAACAGCTTTTTGAATTTCTATCACCGCTTTAGTTATTATCAAACACACTTTATCTCTACTTTTCCACCTTAACTTAAATCAATCGGTTTTCCCCACTCCACATCTATCCACAATTCTCTAGTAATCACTAAATATATAGTCCTTCCTTAACCATAGCATCACGTGACTTTATTATATAACAAACATTATCATAAGACAATGTGTTTTAAGTCTTTCGCTTACAAACATCAAAAAAGCAATACAATCACAGTAAAAAACGCTATATTTACAACACAACGCTGACTCGTTCAAGAGATAACTTCCTATCACACAGCTTCCCGGAGATCTTGCGTGAAATCACGTTAACAGCCATACTCTCCATGTCTAAGCATATTCTCAAATCCTAAATTGTTCACCATATATTTAGAGATAAGGTTATGAAACTCAGACCAGTGTAATAAATGACATATTACTTAATCCCTGTTTTACATTTGCTATAGAGTCAATTAAATCACGAGATCCATTTTGCGCGTGTCTTAGTTATAAGGCACACAAAAGCCGATGACGTCATGAGTTGCGAAGGTGACTCATCAATTCTTGCGTGATTTTTTTACTATACGAACTGAGTTTGCATAACTCTGACGCTAACATCTAGATAACAACAACAATATTTGTAAGTTTTAACACATGTCTTGGATCAACGTACGATAAACTAAATACTACAGTTTCAAAAGAAATATCTATAAATTTCTAAAAATTCAACCACATTGCAAACATCTTTAACTTCTCCTTTCAATCACTCTTTTTACAATCTCTCCTCTACTGAAATCTACACACTGTTATTTTAATCACTGGGGCTCCCACAACAGAAGACATTAACAGTTTCGTCAAATAGAGGAAATCCCAGAAAGATGCCCAAAAATGTTTTCATTTTCCAAGCAAACCCCCTGAAAAAGTTTAAAATTTCCAGTCTATGAGATGTATTCAATAACAGGCTTTCGGTGTTTTTCATTTCCGAGATATATCCTCTAGATAAAGATTATACTTTTAGTGAAGTCTTTAACTTTGTTTAACGCGGAGGCGTTCCAGAAAATAAAGTAAGAACATTTTCAGAAATAACTTAGCATTTTGAAAAATAAATTCGTTAGGATGCCAATGTTATAAGATGTTCTTCCAAAGAAATATTTATATTGTTCCTTACACACTCAGATTGGAGGAAACAACCAATTCATTTAAAACAATATTTTAGGTATAGATACCACCACCACCCCCCCCCCCTTCCCAAATATGTAATCTCCCTTTTAATCCAAATTTGGCTTCTTGTCTGGTGTAACATTCCATAATTTTTATATGTTAACAGATTAATATATCATTTAACGCAAAAGGTTCCTTTTGTAATAATTGTAAGCCATGGCTACTCAGTGTTGTTGTTGTTGTCGTGAAATTGAACCAGAGATATAATACTGTAAGTACTAGTAGTAAATGCCTTCAATGTGATACAGAATTGCACAATCTTTTTATTGTAATGTCGACTTATTTTATTAATACAACGCTCTTAAAACGATTATTTATAAATCTTAATCTTAGTGAACGTTCCATCGGAAATATTTTCATTTTATATCTTTGTATACAGACATTTCGTTGGAAGGCCGGAACGAATTAAAGCCATGCGATCTCTGAACACGTTTCCATAAACATTGTTCATCCTTTTATAAGGATACACTAATTTAGAGCTAAATTTAATATACAATTTAACCAGGTTACTGTAATTTGTGTTTGGTACAGTTTTGCCTGGCGGATTTTATGTACACAGTGTTGAATATATACTTGCTACTTACCATGATATTATAATATGTAATAGAGATAAATGTAATAACTATAATCATGTTTATAATTACATAGTTCGCCATTGCATAAAATCTCTGGTCAGTAGTTTTTAGTGCCTTGGTATCGCTGTGTTTCACTTTTGGCCGTAGTGGTATCCATTCGACGTTCTCGGTAGGGGGCGTCTATAAAGGGACATAACCCTTTTATAATACAGACACAGATACCTTATTTTCTCAGTGTTTTAACACATGTCAATTGAGTTATCTTTGGTTTTTGTCAATGATATCCCAATACAGAGATTCTGTCATCACATCCTGTGTATGGATCTTGAACTCTTACCTTGCTTTCTGTCCGGTAAATCAAGTTTTGGCAGTAGGATTGAAATACATGAATGATTGCTATAAACAATGTTGGGACAAAATTTAAGGCACTGCCAAAGGAAACAAAACGATAAAACTCACATATCGGTATTTAATATGAGAGAATAATTAACAATTGTTTTGGCAATGTGTGATATTACTACAAGGCAATTCTCTCACGACAATTGATTTCGAAAATGTTAACGAAAATGATGTCTACCAAAAGATGAAATCGACCTTTCTGTGGATCTCAGAAAGACAGAAGTGCGCATGTGTTAGAACCATATCCTGTCATCCATGTTCTAAAACATTCCTTCTAACTGATTTGATCATACTGTCTACATAGTGAATAACTCTCAGAGACTAAGGCTTTTTCATTTTGGTGGTTCACCCGCAATAATTCTGCCAACGTTGGAAGGTGCAAAGATCTGCTTGGCGAAACTGCATACTGCACACGATATGAATAACGCCGAAATGGAGCAATTTTAAATTGAACTGAATCAGTTATGAGCTAATATGAATTTGTAATTCATTCAACGCCAGATTATATTTGCCTGCTAATGGTACTAAGGCTAAAACTGTTGCCTGAATTGATTAATACCGCCATGCCTCACATCATTTTCACACCCGAAATGACGTCACCTTCTTCGTCACATTTGAAATATTCTCGAATGCACTGCGCCAAAGTGATTTTGTCCACTAGGCGAACCTTCTGCACATTTTGTCATACATTACTATTGTCATCGTTAATCTGGTTGCCAGTGTGGCGAAAAAGAGGTTTATTTCGGTACTGGTTCCATAACTGTAGTATTAACTCTGACACCAAGACGTCATTGGCGTTCTTACCAACGAGTCGCAATACAAATATGCCGTCTTGCCGGAGGTATTGCTCGGCAAATTTGACTGCAAGCTTTTTGTCTAACTCCGATTTGTAACATTCGTTCACTTTCAGGAACTTCTTCAAGTAACGAATCCTTTGAGGTCGAACAACTATTGTGTAGATCCAAATAAGAAAATTTAGTACACTAAGAGCTGCGACGAAAACAAGCCAAAACCATATGAAAATAAAGATTTTTTCATTGAAAAGATTTATAGGGAGAACACATTGAACTGTATAGCGCTGTAAGTTGCCGAGTCGTCGGACCTCAAAATCGCAGAGGGTCACTCTTGGAAATCGTGGTGATTCATTCCATTCTATTCCTTGTATTAACTGACTCATGATATCAAATCCATAAATATTATAGTTGGTCCCTAGGAAGGCGTTAAGAATGAAGAGTTGACCGATAGCGTTCGCCATGTAGATACACTTGATTATCATATAGATTGTCACCAAGTAGTTCCCATACCGTTTCCCGCATAGAAGACAACAGTAATTGGCCAACTGTTGACGCAGACGTATGCAGCAGCCCGAACGGTACTCCCGGGCGTTTTCCAGCCAGCGATCCATATACCTCGCAATGTGCTTGATAGTCCTTTCGCGGTCTTCAGGTGCTATAAACTGCGTTTCCGCGGCCAAGGTCACTATCCGATCAAGGTTGACCCCAGATGTGGTACTCAATATTCTCCACATAATGCAAGGCAGTTTGAAGAGCAAAGCCTGGAACAAGAGGATCATTGGAACCCACTGGTAGTAGCCAATTTCTCTCTGCTTCTTCGACTCTTCCAGTTGAGGCACTCTCTCACTGAAGGGAACGAAATACGTATTGGAGATCCAGCACACGTTGTTTGTGTACTCCATTTGACTTTTCGTGAACTCACCCGGGCACCAACAATGAATAGGTTCACCGACATACTGTTTCGTGCTGACCACTATAGTGAAAATGATGAGAACGATGGTGGTATATAGATGATGCAGTCGATCTATCCAGTCATCGTCATACCGTCCCTTGAGCCTGGCATACGTGGCAAAGCTTCCGAGTACGCTATCAAGCCTGCAATGACAAGAGATAAACAAAGTGGTTTATTAGTACTGGTTTGTTGGGTAGTGTTTTGCGCCGCGTCAATACAATTGTTTTTTTGTTGTTTTTTTACCCTATACATGCATGGCAAAGAGAATGGATAACAAGGAATATCACAATTATCCCGTATGTCAACCCATGTCAAATGTCATTATAAGCTTGAAACAATAAAACAAACGGCCGGCCATACATGGACAGCAGATGTTTGGATCTTGCTTTTTTAATGTTATATTTAAAGACAGTTTGTAATAAGGATAGTTAAACCGTTTTTACAAAGCCCGGAGAAATTTTGCAAAAGACTTCTAATCCAGTGGTTGTGTTTGACTGGTGTTTTTAATTGCTGGTGTTCGCCTCAAGCAGCAAATTTCGTCAAAAATAGTCTGGACACAAACTGTAGAAACCTAAAACATTCCACCAGAGTCAACCGTGGAAAACTCTATGCAAACGTGCAACCATTTAAGGTCTACTCCTACGTCCAGAGACGACATGTTTAATTTGCATAGAGACTAATTTGTGGCCTGATAAATTTGAAAACGTGTTTTAAATTCAGTCTGAATACATAAACACCAGACCTGCCAGTAATCGGTATAATTAATAGGACAGGTTGATATGGACCCTAAAAACGAAAACTATTTCATATAGATTAGACGTGAAGGCCATGGTGCTATTTGTCAAATATAAATAAACTAATGATGGCGCTAAAAAGGAAAAGAATAGCGTACAAGGCGTGATGAGACAAAGGGCGCGTATTTCCTCGCACCGGATAGAACAAAAAATAGCCAGACTGTTGTGATAACGGCAGGTCAGACTAGCATGGCTTGGCAGAGTAGCATGACCTTTCATATTCAACATTTCGGATCATCAACTTTACTTTTTTGTCTTCATTAATAGAATGTAAAACTAATATTTAGGAAACGTGTGTACAGAGCTATACATGTATTTCCCTGGTGTATATGTTTCATTAGGTTTTTAGCGAAAAACACCAATTGAAAGTACTAAAATAGCAACAAGACGGAACACTTATCGATTTTGCATTAAAGGTTCTTGACATATTGGATTTTGGGAAAATACAGTTTTATAGAAAGAATTCCTATCTTATCGATTTTTTTTATTTACAGAAAAATTTACTGTTGAACCTTTTATATGTGTTACATATCTACACCTCTCAAATATTACCTGGGGCTAAATTTACTTTTAAACTATATCGTATTTATAGATGACGTCATTGATAGTAATCTGAAGAATGAGTCAGAGATTATGGTAAGTTCACTGTGAGTAAGAGATGATGTAGTCGATAAGGACAGGAATGTCGGAAACTGCCTAGGAGGCCTTAATTGTCAATCTCCAAAAGGTTTCCGATTGTTATTTCCAAGCAGGAAACATTGTCATTCTATTTACTGCCTGATTTCACAGATAATGTCTTCATACAAGTTAAAGTGGTGTTTTTGCTTCATTGGATAAACTATGAAAGCACCTGCGTACCACTTAGGATTAACCCACAGGGATTACAATAACGAAGCGAGGTTCAGCTTTCAGCGGCAAGCACAAGTACTCAGATTCAATAATGTTTAAAGTCATGCTTACGCTTATGCAGACAATCAGATCCGAACAAAGGGGAGGAATTTTAAACATATTGAATCACCCAGAACTCGAGAATAAATTTGATCGTATTTATTTCTTTAATCCGTTGTATTCAATCATTCATCCCATAATCCATCGCCTAATTCATTCCATAATTCATTCATTTGTTCGTTGGTTCATTCATTCATTCATTCGTTCATTCATTCATTCATTCATTCATTCATTCATTCATTCATTCATTCATTCATTCATTCATTCATTCATTCATTCATTGTTTATTTATTTATTCATTCATTGATTCCTTGTTGATTTATTTATTCATTCATTGTGTCATTTATTTTAAGTTAATTTAATTTCAGTCAGTCCGTTGGCATTTAACGTCGTAATCAAAGAGTATTTGACTCTTGTGATAAAATTCTCAGACAAAGTATCAAATAATTCTGCTTTTCGCCAACGCGTACAGGTTAGATGTCACAATTCACAACCAATCTTTTCGACCTCTAACTCTCTTCGAAATAACCGAGTAGACTGTGCGATCAATTGAATAACCCAGGAAAACAAGAATGCACAGTGAATATAAACGTGTTACTTTTCCCGGCTAACGACAAGGAAGTTTTGTCCATGGTACACGTCTAGTGTTTCTTGTTCGTAAACGAAGCATATCTCACACAAGAGAGCTAATCTTAAGAAAATCGAATATATTTGGTTATTATTCGTGAAATAGATGAATAAATTTGTTTCTATGTTGTGTGTTTTGACTATAACTTAACAGGTTACTTTGGGAACAACACGGCATAATTTAAATGCCAGTGGTGATAGAGATTCAATCAGTATCATTCAGTATTCCGTTAAATGGGAAAGGGATTTTGGAAAAGAAATAGTATTACAAAATAAATTTGGAAATTAAATAACCAGACGAAAATAATCTCGAAAAATGTCGGCTTAGCATTGTACTATTTTATCTTATAATGGCTAAAACTAAAATAATAATATAACAAAATTGGAGTACTAAGAATTTTTTTTTCAGAGTTGTTTTGGTATTTTTCGCAGACTTGATTTCTGAGAAGAAATAGATTTGATATCTATTGTACAATCGTTTCCTCACAGTTATTCTGAAATTCCTTTCATATATCATATTGAAGCTCCAATTTTATTTCTATACACATGAAGAGTACATGTAATGAAATCTAGGTAAATTATATTCGTGTACAATTAATGATCCCATTAAAAAAAGGATACTGTTTTATGTTTAAGGGATGTTACAGGGGTCGTAAAAATGCAAGAACGTTAATGGAAAATGTTTATGAGGACATATACATGAATGTTTAATCGGAATTCTCAAATTGTCCGCATGACCCAAGTGTTTTGGAAATTAACAGAATATGCCATTAAAACAATCTAGGCGAAAAAAACCCTCCAAAAATTATAAAAAAAACAACCAAAAATTAACTAAAGAACAACGAACAAACAAGACTAATGCATGTATCTGGTTCTACTCACTCGAGTATTATACATAATTATGCTTACATTAAGAAGATATGCAATCAACCGAGAAAAGCAGTTTAACATTTTAATTCATTATGAAATAAATGTCACCCCATTTTCAGATACAAATAAAGCTAAATTGTGTTCAACAGTATATCAATTTCAGCAGAAACAAATTTCGCTTGAAAAGTATATAACATTTGAACAAAGCACATTTGCAGACGGCTTAAATAATATATAAAACATTAAACAAACACTAGAGAATAAGGTAGTAACCTACCATCCATCAAAAAAGCCCGATTTATTCATGACGTCAGAGGCAATCTGAGGTTCTGTTTTTGTCGATTTTTGACCATTATAAGAACAACAAACCATCGGAATCACTCGGCACTTTCCGGATATTGACGGAAATCTAAACACAATTCCACGATTATGTACTCATGTTGACGTCTAACTATTGTAAAGAAAATTACACCAATCCAAAAAAGGATTAAGTAAAATGGGTAATCCGTTGTAAGGTCAGCTTGTACGACAAAAGTACGTTCTCCGGCTGAATGGACCAATCACTGTTCACCTGTCACAATTTGATTGAGGAAATTGGCGCCTTATATCTATATGACTTACGTTTCATGGCAAACGTTTTACAAATGATTTTGAAAGTACAATGCCTGTGTCAAAATCATTCCTCTTCCTGGTTAATGATTCTCATCAGGGCAAGTGAATCGATGGGCACATTTTGATTTTCAAACAGGATTGTTCCAGTCGTCGCGTTATTTATGGACACTGAAAGTGCTACAAGAGTTTTCTGCTCAAAGGTATCACTGTTGTGAAACAGGCAAGTGTTATGAAATTACGGCAGTGGTCTGTTAAATAATGAGATACAATCAACCATATGGGCGCATAGTCATAATCAGTTGAACCGCGGCCACGCATAAGAAACACCGTCTAATATATTTCGTGTTGTACTAGAATAGTAACCGTCCACTCAAATGCCTTCGGCTATGTTTTAGTAAATACCCATCCATTAGTTGTACTAGAAGATATTCGTAGCTCGAGACTAAACATGGACATGGGCTTACTTCGATGCCATAAGAGGCGGGCTTATGACTATCGAGTCAAATTGTCTATGTGAGTCACCAAGGCTTGGTAAGATACATTCCACGCTATTGTTTCGGAGTATCTGTTATTCCTCAGAGACGGATGGTCTTGGCAGTGAATTTCTGGATGAATTACACACAAACGTCAAACAATATTTCCTAGGTTGGTAATACTAATCGGCCTAACTGTAATTTAGCTACTTACAATTCCAGCACAAGGAGAAATCACGCCTGTGGTACTCCTGGTAATGACGAACAACATGCTAAGTCATATTCCTGTGCATATTTGGTCAATATTCCCATCTTTAAATAGAGTCTATAGTGCAGTTTAATGAAGGAAACATCCCCATAAATACTAAACCAACAAAGATTACATCCGTTAGCTGGAAAAAGTTTATGAATCACCTTCATGCAGTTTACGTTTGCAGATTTTCATACCGACGTTTGCAACCAGCCGGCAAATCAAACTATATAATATATAATACATAGTTAAAAGTTCGCAAGCAATTTTTTCCTGCAAATATGTAAACCCTCTGGCAAAGACAAATATCAGGAAATCGGAAGTATTCACCATTCATGCAAAATTTAAACATATTTTTTAACAGTTGCTACGTCAAAAAAGCCATAGAGGAATCTGCTAGCCGATGATAATGTTGAATTTTACGCCCATCAAGGCGACAGCTGCATTCGACCGGTTTCTCTGAGAAAGGCACACGTTCAAGTGAAAGAAGCAGACGACAAGTCAGCTTCCGCTTAGCTCGGAAATAGCTGTTGCACGGTGGCATTCTCTGCATGTGATTTATAACCAGGATTGAAGGCTGACGCTTTGTAGCAGGTGCTAGCTTCATTGCAAACATCTTTCCAAATATGGTCAAAATATTTAAAAACTGACAGTTGAAATTTCGAAATATAATTTCCCCTCATGAAAGATATAAATCATGCGATTCTCTTGACAGTAAGTGCTATTGTGTTCTTATATTACAGAACTCATTTTCTGTCCAATGAAGATTATTTTTTTCACGATCGAAATTATTTTTGTGATATATAAAACGCCTTTGTAACGCCTGTACGCTTTTAGTAGAAGGTTCTAAATGCAATAATATTTAAACATTAAATATGGACAAAACATTACTATATTAATCTACACTTTGGTCTAAATGAGGCTTTGAGAAAACAATGAGGCACAGAAAGGGACTTGAGGTTCAATTTATAAATAACCTCCGAAGTTGAAATGTGCTTGACTCGGAAATGAAATTTAAAACGAAAAAGAGATTCAGAAAGAAAATGAGGCTCAGGCTCAACTTAAAAATGGTCGCCGGATTGAAACCGAGGCTAGGTCTGAAAATAAGACAGACGCTCAATTTATGAATGGTTCAGGAATGAAAATGAGACACAGTGCCTGTGGCAATGAATGTCTGAATTTTTATGAGGCCCAACTTAGAATTGGTCCCGAAAGGAAACTGAGGTTCAAAATCCAATGTGAGACCGAGTTGAAATGCGGATCAGTATAAAACTGAGACTCACTGGGAAAACGAGGCTCACAATAGGAATGAGGCCCAGAATGGGATTGAGGCTTAGAAAGTAATTGAGGCTCAGAGTAAGAAAGAGGCTCAGAATGGGTATGAGGCTCAAAATGACAATGAGGCTCTGAATGGTTATGAGGCTCAAAATGAGAATGAGGCTCAGAATAGGTATCAGGCTCAGCATGGGAATGAGGCTCGGAATGGGAAAGAGGCTTGGAATGGGTATGAGGTTCAGAATAGGAATGAGGTTGAGAATAGGTATGAGGCTGAGAATGTGAATGCGGCTCGGAGTGGGAATGAGGTTCGGAATGGGTATGAGGCTCAGAATGGGAATGAGTCATGGGATGGGAATGAGGCTCGGAATGGGAATTAGGCTCAGAATGGGAATGAGGCTCAGCATGGGTATGAGGCCCAGAATGGGTAAGAGGCCCAGAATGGGAATGAGGTTGAGAATAGGTTTAAGGCTAAGAATAGGAATGACGTTCGGAATGGGAATGGGGTTCGGAACGGGTATGAGGCTCAGAATAGGAATGAGGCTCAGAATGGGAATGAGGCTCGGACTGGGAATGAGGCTCAGATGGGTATACGATTCAGCAGTGGAATGAAATGATGTTTATTAATAATACGGAAATACGGTATCTTAATGAGGCTGTGAGTATAAATAGATCGTGTAAGGAAAACCTTTTAAGGTAAACTTTATTACAGTGTCAACGTTTGGCGTGAATCTATTAAGGGTCAATGTCGCTACGTTACAAAAAAAAGAAGAAGAGAAAAAAAGGAGAGACGTAAAAATTCACGATGACGTAATTCTACACCGAGTCATAAAGGTTAAGAGCTGATGAGAGTTGACCACTTTGGTAATACAGAAATGTACGGCCAATAAAGCAAACAAACGGCATGGATTTAATCCTTGTGTTTGTTTGTTAGGCCATTTAGTTAAACACTCGTTTCCTGCAAGAGACCCTTTATGCGTTCGACAGCCTCCAAGCTAAAACACGAGACGGTCAAAAGCAGTTGGCGATAACAATCGTGTGTTATTTCATAAAATCTGTTCGTTCTCTGACATTTTACCCAAGTATCCAAGAAACAGTGTTTGTTTTGTGGTTATTTTCAGTGAACATTCCAAACAAATCCTTCCGTTTCCAAGCAAAAGGTTTTCGACATGTTGAGATGTTCGTGAAAAGGAGTGGCGTAATTTATATTGGTCGTTTGAATTTCGTTTGTTTTAAAACATTCCTGACGATCATGAAAAAAGGCAGAAGTTCACGATGGCAGGCATGTCAGGCATTTCGTTTTGAGATTTGTCATTATCATATTTCTTACATATGTAATTATAATTTTACAACATACTGAAGACAATAACAAAAGTAAAATCTTAGAAGCAGTGTGAGTCTGTATGAAAGTAGTACGGCACATACGGAAAATAATGCCGCATTGGGCTACACCGATTACAAAGATTAACGCTTATAAAAAGCTCTCTTTCAACTTAACATGACATACTGAATATGAAACCTAGATGACAATAATGGCAGGGCAATATCTGTACATTTCACCACACCTGCTACCCTAGCAACCGCGCGGGAAATGACGTCAGCAGTTACAGTACCAGCGTTATATACGTCCATGGGGACCTTGGATCAACCATTGAGTTTTTAATTTTTTTTTTGTAAGGGTGACATTTGCCAAAGAACAAAAATTCGCCAAGTAATATATCGTGCAAGCAAAAGTGTTTACCACATAGACTATAAATGGAAAAGGTTTTTTCAGACTTAATATAGTGCGGAATGGTAAAGACGTGTTTTAAAGCTTTTTCTATTTAAAAAACTGTGTTTTGTTACTTAGTCAAGATTATAGATTTAGTATAAAATCAATTTTAGACGAGGGTTTACTTATATCTAAAAACTGTTTTAATATATCATCTTTTATTTTATTCCATGTGTATTTTTGAGTCAAATTATTTTCTTGATGTATGTAAATGTGTCTATCTGCTCTTTGTAACCAAAATATGAAACGCATAAATTGTGTTTAAGGTAATAAAGTTTCAATTCAATTCAATTTCAATAAATGTGTGAAATCTGAAAAACATAGTTGAGAACTGAGCGCATCATCAAAGCCAGTAAAGGGTACAGAATTTTTCCAAGACACTACGGTGTTTGTAACCTGTGTTTGTTTTTTTTGTGTCTATCTTTTCTCGATCCAGATTTTAGCTAGACAATGGTACTTAAGTGAGTTTGCACGTACAATATACATTATTAGGTGTCAGTGGCTCTACAAGGCAGACAATCATCCATTGTACTGCGACATGAATCTCTCGGGGGAAAAAGAAAGCTGTGTTAATGTTGAATATTGGGTTTATCTAAAGCCTAAGCAAATTAAGTCAGACGGAGACATAGTCCGATTTTGGACCAAGTTTCGACATCCATTATGGGCACTTAGCAAGGTGACTAAAACAACCATACTAAGTAACCATAAATGTCTAAAACCTGAGGGGTTAGTAGTGCCTGATCTAAAACCCGATAGCTAAGTCATTTGGAGATAGGCCACGGGGCAGTGAGCCTAACTTGGAAACATAATAACCCATAATGCAATTAAAGAACTGACTTTCTCTATTTAAAGAAAAAAAATAAAAAATACACAATGGTAAATAGTCAACAAAAAATGCTCAGGGTCATTTTCGAAGAGGTGGTCTACATTCGCAGATGACGATTTGGTGCCGCGCAGATCGATTTCAGAAAAAGAACAGTCTGCTTAATATTTGAAAACAAATGCCTTTTCCAGGAAGAGTGTTGTCCCCTAAGGACGGTAAATATGACATTGCTTGCTTCTCCACCAGCCCACATGTCAAATGTTTACAAATAGTTGAATACGACACGGTTATAGTATAACCAGTCACATGTTTGGAACAATATTTACAAAGAGTTTAGAACGACGCCGCTATAGTAGAGCTTGTTACATGTTTGGAACGAATGTTTGCAAATGGTTAAAATACGACAGCTTTATAATAGAGCTTATCACATGAATGGAACAACTGTTTTTTTTCTAATCAAGAGTGGTTCCGAAAATAGGGAAAATATTAAATAACTTTTTCGTCATTCATATCTACCAAATGTTTATATAATTCACATTTGACTACGCTGATACCTATATCTAATATGCATAATTTCTAAACTATTGGCTCATAATTCGAGTAAAAAAGTTAATTGGTTATAAATTGGTTGAGCGTGTTGCTGTTGTTGTAAAAGAACATCGTAAGGACAGAGAATAACGGCAATAGATTTTTTTCTATAGTCAAGATCGCTTTAAATTTACTGTAAAATTCAATTACACAACAACAACAACAACGAATACATACATCACGATATCTGCGACTCCTGTTCACAGAAAACTATCTCGGGTAAAATTTCCAAAAAAGGTTAAATCACTCTGCACTGTACATCCAACTTGTCTGACGGAATAATTTCAAACTAATGCTATGAGGTAGACATAATATTTTGGTTTGACCCCATGTTGCAGAATGTCGAATAAGTCCGTATTAAAACGGAAGCTGGTCATCTGGCCTAAAGCAATTACCAGGTGTTAAGTGAATGCAGTTTGTCACTAGCTATTATTACGCTTATAGACCAATGCAATAACAATACGCGCATTAATTTTGCAAATACTTTTAAATGGTGTGAAATTTTGCTGGTTGAATCTTGTATCGCGGGATCATTGACAAACATACTCAGATATGCTCGCGGCTTCGGCGTTAATATTTTACAACGCGATATATACATACCACTTGTTTCACGGCTCGGCATATGGTATGCAAGCTCTCCACAGACCCAATATCTTACGTAATCCTATTTATACGTCATTGGAGTAATTTAGTCATTAGTTTTGCTTGTGATTGTCAGTCAATTTAAGTGCATGAATATATTTATATTCGCTTCCATCGAAGTCATGGGATTGCCTTGTTAAAAGGCATCAACATATGGACGTCGAAGAAAGTTCGGAACAATGCCATGTTAAGGTTAATATTTTCACCTCTTTTTACAATCTCCTGTGCAGGAGGTGCGTTTCGTGCCGTTTCCGTGCTTTCAGCGTACCCCTCCGCGTTGGGCTGACCATCATAAATCCTGACAAGTTTAAAACCGTTTTGAACTATTTTGGAGCTACATCTTCAACTTCTGTCATATGTCAAGACATGGAAGCTATCCCAAAACAAGAAGTGGTTATCCAGAAATTGTATAATTATGGAAGCTTAAGGTATATATTATTTTGCAGAATAACCTTCCGGGATGGGTTCATTTCTCATTCGCTATTCCTCGGACTTTTACTGAGCCTTAACATCACAGTATCATACAGACGGCAATGCATCATCGATATTATATTGAATAATCGTCGTTCATGTTGCATCTGCGATATATAGATTGCTCCTTATTGTTACACACTCTAAAATACCAGACAAATGTTTAATTGTATACAGAAGAATTTAACATCTTCACCTCAATAGCGGTTCTTCGCATAGACAATTCGGGCATAATCGTTAAATCTCGGCCTGTCCGCAAAATCTATCAGGATAGATTTTAGAACTACTGAATAAACAGCAAGAATAAGTGTAAATTTAGAATGAAAAGAGAGCAAACTACAATATATAAAACCCGGCAGAGCACCAATTTAACATCTCGATACAATTTTGTTTATGTTTTGTAGGTGTAATGTACACATTAATATGTTATGTTACAATTGAACAAAATACAAATACCGTAATGTTTTAAATACGTATATTATCATAGCAGGTTGATGCCAATTAATAATTAATTTGAATCGATGTGAATGTATAAGTAAGAAGACTACAACTAGTTGATTAGAGTAGCTAACTCAATCGATCAATAAAATAACACAGAGTACAATAGTATTACGAATGCATTATTAACGGTGCGTAACGTTCAATATATCGATATACGCAATTCTGCCCTTCAGCGATTGCACTGTTATGTGCGTTCTCTGGTGAGACCTCGAATTCTTCTCGTGCCGTCTTGTCTCTGGCTGACCAGTTAGAAACGAGCCTTGTCACCCCCGTCTTGTCTCAGCACGAGTGGAACATCATTTGTCCACTCAGCAACACTACCTCACATTTTAAGTTTGGGTTATTTTTGCTAATGGGGAGTACATTATCATCAACAGAAATGAGTACATAGGCTTTTAACCTGTTCATAAAATATTGATTAGGCCATATAAATGAAACACCATTCAACCAATCAATCACTGGAACCAGGAATAACACACAGGTATAATTAGTGGATCTGGCTTTCGATCACCGTACAGGCAGGTGTTAATGATACAGGTATCGCAGATAGAGTATAGAGCGAATGAGTGAACCGAAACAGAAATAAGACAGGTAGAATGAGGAGAGGTACTTTCTCAATATCAATCAGGCGAAAGGGGCACACATATATTATGGTACGAACAAACTGTACACCTATCTCAGACGAGTAAGTTCACAATATTATCACATATACAAACCGGCTTGTCTTAAAACATTTCGCATACTCGGATTCAGCGCAATTTCTGTTTCTCGTTGCGTAAAATTGTCACTTGTCAGCCAAATGACAGTTTGTAGAAGTGATGACTTGTCTTCTTGATATTTAACATGTATCTGGGAGTGCCGCATTGTGTTCACGGCAAGTCATATACAATGCCTTTACACATCAGGAGGTCGAATATTTGCGATCGCTTCACACGGTAGAACGAACGGATAAATAAATGGATGGATGAGTGCATGAAAAAAAGCAACGAATGAATGAATAAACGAACGAACGAACGAATGAATGAGTTTCCATTATTCCATTATTGAGATGTCTATAAAGATAAGCTACTTACATGTGTATCTCGAGGAAATCTGGTAAAGTACAGCTAGTCGGCTATAACCGACACACATTGCTACAGATTGACAATAAATACAGATATTCAAATCTAGTTCCAGATCATCGTGTAGTTTAGAAGGTGCTAATGCTTCTAGACCAGCGTACAAAGAGTGTGGCCATTGTGGTTGCAGCATGCACGTGACCAAGCTTGGTCGAGTGAGGTGAACAGTCCTGCTGCGTATGAATCACCGAACAGATCACGACCAGTGTTCTCCCGCAATAAAAATTTGCAAGGTGTGACGAAATGTTTACACGGGTATAAGCCGATCGATCTTTGAGATAGGATGCATAATTCATATAGGCCTTTTCTATACGGAATAAGTCAACGGCTTTGCTTGTCGAGTCATAGGCAGTGCATAGATGCGCCTAGTGGGTTATATCAACTACGCAAACCTTATAATTATTTGTGGTTGTACGTGGTTAACATGCACCAAAGCTTAAATGTAGCATTACTTACAAGAATCGAAAAAACACCGGAAGATGACGCCACAATGTTCTGAATAGCCAATTAGCCAAAATACCCCTTAACAATCTTGATAAGGTCATTATGTCCCTATTGACAAAAAATAAAACGGTTTAGATGTGTAGTGTAAGAATTGTTCATTGGATTTTCGAAGGATAATTATATCAAAAGTTTAATCTTAATTCGGTAACTTGATACGTGATACACATATATCGAGTTTGAATTGTGAACAACCCTATCCCAAAAACATGAGAAGCATCAGTTCACACCCCCTCTCTGTAGGGATGTACGAGGGTTCAATCATATATCGTAATGACAGAAAGAGTCTACTTTTATTTGATAACTATTTACATGATAGTTCTACTGTATCCGTGTGTGTTCTGTCCTCAACAAGTACATTTATATTTATGTCAATGGGACAGTTTTGTTGCACACGTTTCTGATTCAAGCATAATGTTTTTGAAAATCTCGATATTTCAAATTAGTTGAGTCATCTTCAGAAGAAATGTAGAGGTAAAATCAATAGATCGAGCTTTCAGAAAAGGTTAACGAGGGCAGTTAACCCAATTCACTATATTCAGTGAAATAAGTACATTATGTATTCATCGGTTTCACATTCGGCGATCTGACGGGCGTCTGAGTCATTTGGTGAACTAATCTTCGAAACGTTTCAAGATTACATGTAAATGAATTGTATAATGACTGTCTTCTACTTTGCCTTTAAATACATTTTTCAGGAGGCATTTAAGTATTGTTAAATACGTAGCAATGTGACAGTTGAGTAAAATATATATAATTTTTTATTTAACTATGTCTGAATGATCAATAACATTCACTTCTATTATCATCTTATCTATTTTAAGTAAAACATATAAGAGTCTGTAGAATATAGAAGTCTGTGCATACAGAATAGGTCGATTCAAAATGAGTTCATTTGCTAGCTTGGAAACAGTAGGCCTAATGCCATCGACATACGGTATTTAGAATTCTCTTCTTATAAATTGCTTATTTCGTGCCAAAAAGAAATAAAGATATGTGTGTTTGATCCATTAAAAGTAGGCTATCCGTATTTACACCATATTTATCCGTGGTCATGTCATTAAAATCTAAAACAGTTAAACATAGGAGCCATGTTGTCATAACTAATATTATTGAATAAGAAGAGAGCCAAACAGAAGTCGCAAGATTTATACCAAAACTAATTAATTAAAAAGTAATTACAATTTGAAAGATGAGTGACAATTTCAAACAAACTTATTTTAACACATAACTCGAAAATAAATCTTAATTTCACCAGGGAGCGTCCAAGGAATCAACACAATCTGTTTTTAAGAGGGTTTTGTGGCATGAAAAACCTCAAAGAAAGGAGAAGCAAACATTGCCTATATATAATCATTATGTAAGAGGTTGGTTCAATTCACGCACTATAAAGCAGCCATTTCATCGCGTGTTGTGGCGCGCAGCTCGGGAGGAATCAAAGCCAGTAATAAACTTAAACCAGGAAAACACTCCCATGGCCATTCTGCGTGTAATTGCATGCATATGACTTGTGGGTGTGGATAAATCAGTCGTCTGATGTGCCGCCGTTGGTTGAAGCAGACTTATGTAAATAGTGCTCCAGATAGAATTAAGTCGCCTTGAGTAATTAGGTATTACCCAAGGGACATAACTCCAGCCCTCAGCTTAATCTGCCCCAAAGGACTGGGTCTGTTTTCCTTCAAAGCATGTGGTACGTCAAACGGAGACTTAAACATTGAGTAACACTGCCTCGTTAGGTTTACTGTCGCCCAGATTGTAGGATGATGACAGATTTGAAATGTTATACACTGCCGGCCAGCCAGTGCGATATGGACATATAGGAAATGTTGTTCTCTGCCGACCAGACAGTACGATAGTACGGTTGGTCAGTATGTTGTTGTTCGAACCCATAACCTCTGAGTTGAGGCATATATGAAGACATGAAGCGCGCACTTTATTTACAACTCTACCACAGATAAACCGCCTACACGTAGCGTAAGTCAAGTCGCTGTTGCTGCTTAGCAAAATTATAAATTATAAAACTAGTTTGCATGGATCATCAAATTTGTTTGAGTTTTTTATCACAAATTTTTATAAAGTTTAGCAGCAGGATAAACACACAGAAAAATTGCGTATTCAAAATGTCGGCTTTGCTCTAGGGAATATGGTAATACGATATCCTTCAAAAACAAAATCTATTTTAAAATCAATCTGTGCATCCGTACAGTACCAGCTGTTGTTCTATCAAATAAAGTCTAAATTTTATCTATAGCCAAGGATTATTTTGCATATAAAACTGACATGATATAACTAAATCGGCTTCTTTCATCCATGCTCTACTGCCATTTTACAACGTAACATAGATTGCCTGAGCTAGTCACGTGCTGGTGACCCAAGTTGTGATTAATTTTGAAAATGGCTGTAACGGAGAAGGAAGAAAACTGGAATAAAGGCTTTATAGAAAACTTTTGTTTTGAAAAATACACCTCATATTTCAAGCTGGCTGGCAATAAATATTTTAGAAAATGCTGACAGTGGTGAAATTTGTGAGAATTAAGTTTTATCAGATACGATGTTGCTAGATTATCCACTGTTGACCTCTCTTGGGCGAGAAGTCCATTGGGATCAGTTGATCCAAAAGTGTTAACTTCAACAAAACATGTATATCTTATTTAACCTTAGACATAAATCTAGCAAGCCAACCAGAGGATTTTTTCCAGAGGCCCCTTGTCGATGCTCACAAAGAGTAAACCCGGGTAAAACAAATTATAGACTACATTAGCCTTTACATCGTGGATTCGCTATAATATGAAAATTAAATAATAAAAGGCTTTATTTTATACTTAAATTAGATAATGCACATCTTACCCCCAAGAGACACATTCTCCAACAGATATATGCATCCCCGAAGCTAAAACAAATTATAGACTGAATAAACACTTTTATCCTGGAATTGTTATAATATCAAAATGAGGTTATAAAAGGCTATATTTTATACTTAAATTAGATAATGCACATCTTACCCCCCAGTGACAAATTCTCCAACCGACATATGCATCCCCGTGGATCCGTGGGTTGACTGGTGCCCGGATCCCTTGGAATGATGTTGGCCATGTCTAATGCCATGTCTTGGCATTGTTGGGTCTTTCTAAAGCCAGTTAATGTTCCAGACAGGCCAAGTTTGTATACGACATACGATAGTTACCATTATTGATAATGTGTGTACACACAAATGGATGACGGTTACGCAAAACAAAGACAAATTGTGTCTAAGAGCCGCTCCCTGATTGTTGTGAAAATACACAGTTATCAACTAATTATTGTGCATATTGAATTCCTCCGTTACCACCAGTTTCACATTTAAATAAATTTATCATTCACACCAATCGTTTAAAATATAGAGTTAATTCCCTTACAATGACAGCCTCTTGTCTGGTGAGGAAATATATTCCCTGAAGCAAAATCTTCAGCAATGCTGTAAACGATGTTCACCGGATTGTGAGAAGGCAAACAATAATAAATACCACAATCTTAACGTATACGTTAGGCATCCTTTTTTGGTGGAAGTGACAACAGCTGTCAAACAATACAGCACAGAAGACAATCAGACATATCCAGCAAATTCTATATAGTTGTGTAGTATTGGTATGTAGTATTGATATGTAGTTATGTTATGTAGTAGTGTTATGTGGTATTGTAATGTAGTATTGGTATGTATTATTGTTATGCAGTATTGTTATATGGTATTGTTATGTAGTATTGATATGTAGTATTGGTATGTAGTTATGTTATGTAGTAGTGTTATGTGGTATTGTTATGTAGTATTGGTATGTATTATTGTTATGCAGCATTGTTATATGGTATTGTTATGTAGTATTGATATGTAGTATTGGTATGTAGTTATGTTATGTAGTATTGGTATGTGGTATTGTTATGTAGTATTGGTATGTATTATTGTTATGTAGCATTGTTATGTAGTATTGCTATGTAATAGTGTTATGTGGTATTGTTATGTAGTATTGTTATGTAGTATTGATATGTATTATTGTTATGTAGTATTGATATGTAGTTATTGTTATGTGGTAGTGTTATGTAGTATTGGTATGTATTATTGTTTGTTTAATGTATGTCGGAGACAAACCTTAGCATGTTTGGTCGAACAAGTCTACTTCAGGTTATTTCAATCACAGGACTGAATGTGTCAATTATACATCCGGGCGGTTTGGTGCCTGATACAAAATTGCGGTTGTTAGTCGCTCCGAGTAGTTCATGAAAGACACCTGAAACAGTCGTGGTTTCTGTTGTAATTCCTGAGCTGTATAGAAGAAATGAACACTTTCGAAATGACTTCAACAATCCACCCTCGTACTTTTTCACACAGGCGACTACATGTTACGAACATTCACCATTCTGTTACAAATCCAGAACACATAGCTGTTCGTGGACCTATCTCTAGTAGACATTGTCTAGTTTTGTCTTTCATTCCAGATTTGGTCCTTTAAAACAAGGAACCCCCAAAAGCAAAGAAGTATTGTAAAATTCCCCAATCCATTTCAAATACAAATTACAGCACTAAACTGTCTGCCGTTATCTAGAAGACATTGTAAAGTATTGTCTTAAAATCCTGAATATCGTATTTTTAAACAATAACCCTTCATAAGCGATATAGTCCCAACTGTTCACAATAGTCTACAATAACTGTTTTATCCAGGCAGACGTGGAAACCTTATAAAGAAAATGAAGCTAATATAACATATTTAACTAACATCCGGTTAAGATACAGTTCTCGGTATTCGTGTAATGTACATATAGCAACCGTTTCGGTCATTTGGGATAGGCCCCCGATGACTTGCAAGCTCCTAACGAATTTCGGCTGATTTTCCCAAGACGCTTTGGTTCGTATAATCCAATAACTGGGCGCCATAAACATTGCAAATCAGCCATGGGTCAGATCTACATCTTATTCATATATGCATAGAATTATAACCAGTTACTGGGATGATGTATGTATTCATCTTGTTGCTGAACATAACAAACATGAATACGATAAATATCCTAAAAGTTTATATCAAATTCAAATAAATAATTGTGGACGGTGCACAGACATATTTTGCATTTTGTCTTTTTATATAAATTCGCATTAAAATCATATTTTATAGTTTAATGGTCAGATAATGTGGTAAGGTCGACAGACTGGTTCATTATTTGTTTTTGGATTGGAATTAATGGCAATGTTATATATTTGTGGTATAATTAGAAAATTTATACTGCGATTTAGCCATCCATCTATGCTTACACACAGCAATATATAGCTTGATTGCAAGTTTCGGAAACAATATCCATATAATTTAGCCTACATTAAGACTAGTTGCCTGTGTATCTTCCATATTTTTTCTTTGTCTCCAAAACTGCTTTATTCTGGTAATAATTCCTTTAAGCCCTGGTTTCGTGAAGCCTTGTAGAGTCATCATCAAAAATGGAAAATACAATCTTCTGCTTTTGTATAATTTACCAGCTAGTTTTATTTAGAAACTTTAAAATACAAATCGCAATACTATATGAAATTTGTTAACACAGACCTCATACAATTTAATAGAGCCCTACGTGTAAATTATTAAGCAAAACACCTGATAGATTTTAATAAATTAGAACGAAACAGGCTATAAACGGTACATCGACAGTTGCAAAAACAAAATAGTCAAGATTGTCAAATGGACGCCATTTTGTTTCCCAAATCTGGCATTGAATCCACAAAAAAACAAACTTGTAAAAAAGTAAATTGTTGAATATAATAAATTGATGTGGTGTATAAATTAAGTTCAGGAATATCTCGACATACATATTTATAAGCATCCTGGGATGGTCCGATAAATTACATGCAGAATGACCCGAATCTTTCCTACATTTAAGACTGTCGACCCCACCATACTTGCATTGCACATATCTTTCTGTGATTATGATGGTAACAAGCTTGTTTTGAACTAAACTCGTTAACAATTTTTCACTGATTAAATGATATTTAAAAAAAAAAGAGAGAAACAAAAGAACAAAAAATAGGAGCAACGACGAAATTATATTTATAGTAGTTTGTAAAGCTACGGCATTCTTACAATAAATTTGCTCATATTACCAGCCGTTATCTATAAGTCATATCTAATTAATGAAACAATTCCGGGTTTAAAGCTCCAATCTCATCTACAGGTTAACTATTCTGAATGCAGAGGAGGGAAGCTCGATACTTGAGACCACGCCCTATACCTTCGGGTAACAACTCCCTCATACTACTATATCTATTGCCTACATGTTTTGGTGGGAAAGCAAATGGTACACAATGGCGCATGCGGAGTCACACTTTGTATAACAGTCAGCTGTATTTAGTGCATAATTGGTGTTAAGTCTCTGAAGAAAACTATCCCGAAAAGTCGATGATTGTGTCATGTAAAACAGACAGAGCAGCTGGGAGCAAAGACTCCTCTTATTGATTGATCGGCCTTCCAAGAACTCTTTAAGGCATTCAAAAAAAGGGGAAACATATCTATTTTGGCCTCAAGGCGATTCCGGTCGAAAAACAACCCACCTGCCATGTTGCACGCATTGTACATAGTTTTGACACAACACGTACATCATATTATTTCTCAGCTAGTATTCTTCAGGTCTCTTAGTTTTGGTTACTTTTCGGTACTGTATAATCGATTAGGTATAAGCTCGCATGTAGTGAAGTTACAAGAAAATAAATTGGATATAGGGATCAGCTTAAATGTAGCCTTGATCCGAACGTAACTTTGCGGTGTGTAATTCCCACCATCGGGGGTAACTTATAATGTATGAACTTTGGAACATAACAAGCGCAAATCGCATGGAAGAAAGCACATATATATAAACACTTTATGGTTTAAGTTAATATAAATTTGGTTGCTATATAAACTCCTTTTTTTGTTTTTATTTTTTGTGATTGAGAAAATGCTTTAATTTCCTTCTCAAAATTCAGCCAAGTGTTGTAGACGAAATACTGTTATCCTAGTGTAAAAAAAGAATGAGACTAAATACAATAGTTAAAGCAAAAAAGGAATCTCCAACAAATTACAATTTACAAAACGAATAAAATCCAACAGGTAAAATACAAAATAATAATAAAAAAAAAAAAGAACGGGAAAAATACAATTTGTTTTCTACAAAATTTGCATAGACATTTGCACAGTGGTCTGCAGAAAAACTATTTCGCTTATCAAACATAACTAACGAATCAAGTCAATGTGGTGGCTACTGTAACAAACTTAGATCAGGCAACTTCGATAATAAGTGTTTTCCTTTGTCACCCCAATGTGGTATTATTGTGTCAATATGGTATAGTATTTTATATCATACAAACAGATATGTACAAGTTATTAGACCAAAGACTAAGCCACATTTCCTTCGGCAAATATTAGCTGATCAATGTTGCGTTATACATCCTGTGTATGGAATTGCTTTCTTTTAGACGGAAGAATAGGGTTTCTACGATATAAAGATGTCTAGGCACAATATCCATGTTTTAGCTGCATTCCTGGATCTATTGGATTATTTTCAATTCATTCCCAATCTATAATTTCATTTCTAGCCTTGCTGACTGCGCGCGGCAATTGCTTTTCTAAGTAGTCGATTTCGAGTAAGACTTCCTACTCAGATTATATCCGGGTGGAACGTGTTCAGCATTGAACTGTGTGGATTATTTGGACTCCATTCGGTGATATCACCGTGTTTATAGTGAGGTGAAATTAATAGCTAAAGTACTCAACTCTGAAACCCCTGCTAAAAGCCTCGAGTTGGATTTACTTAAAAGCTACGCCATCTCGACCGAACCCTGACGGCTCTATCAATATTAGTATATGTATTTATATTGTAAAACAGGCGGGGGATTCTCACGAGGTTGAGAACAGCAAAACTAAGAGCTGACAAAAATGCTTAACAGGATGGGGTGATTATTTATGGTGTCAAGGAAGTTCCCATAACAACGCAAACTGAAGGTTCATCTTTTGTAGCCACCATCCAGATATCTCGTACCGAATGGGTGGTCACTTGTTTGGTGCTTTACGCCACACCGCGTTTAGTTGAAATGACGGCATGGTAACTAAGTGGGGGATAAAAATAAGCATTAACAATCTCACGTCACAAATAATTCCAAGAAAAATGATAAAATATAAAATGGACAACAAACATCATAGTTTCCTGATTTCATTTATTTATTTATTTATTAATCCGATGTTAGATCAACAGGATTAAATCCCAATTACAGATCATTGGCCAGCATTATTGTGGGAAGAAAACTGGGTAGTAAATTAACC